>JABWTJ010000173.1:1667762-1979675 GCA_016801875.1 Solanum sitiens
GCTTATTTTATCACAATCACATAATCACATTCATGCAAGCATACAATTAAGCATATAGAAGGGTTTACAATACTACCAATACATATCATTCACTATTAAGAGTTTACTACGAATAGTATCAAACCATAACCTACCTTCACCAAGGATCCTTGATCAAACAAGCAATCTCTCAAGCTTCTTGGTTCCTCTTGGTTGTCTCTCTCTATAGATCGTTCCTCTCTTCTCCTTGTTCTCTCTATTTTTTCTTCTCCCAAACTCTCTCTCTTTTCCCTAATTTAGCATATAATTAGGTATAAAAGATGAGGAAATAACCCAATAAGTAACTCAAGGTTATCTCCTTCACACCCCCAAGAAATTGAGTTTTTAACATTGACCCACGAAATTTATAATTATAGCAAGAATAGTCCAAAACTCCCCTTTAAAACTTACCCAGAAATTTGACCCAGACTGGGATTACGCAACCTGTGACGGTCCGTCGTGCCTACGACGGTCCGTCCTGCACTTCCGTCACGACGGACAGAGAATTGCTCTCAGTACCCAATTCTCAAGAGTTGAAGTGTTTTGAAACGGAACCTCACAACGGTCCGTCATGTCTGTGACGGTCCGTCCTGCAGGTCCGTCACAGACTTCAGAGAGTCGATTTCAGCACTCAAATATAAGAATTCCAAGTGTTTGGAACGAGACACCCTCGACGGTCCGTCGTGCCCATGACGGTCCGTCGTTGGATACGTCGTCTCAGACAGTTTTCCAGAAATAAAATCTGCTGCTCAAAACGACTAAGCAGGTCGTTACAATGTAATTCATCAACATATACTTCAGCACCATCATTATAACCTATTGCATAGTCATTATCTTTATCAACTGTTTCTTCATGATCAGTGGCTTAGCATTCTTACAAATAAATAATTTCATACAAATAGTATAGAAATTACTCTACCTTTATTTTTCTTGTGCTTTTGAGCTCTCATCAATTTCTCATCTCCTATGAAAGCAACAACTTCCATCATTGATAGTTCAAGGGATGCAACATGCTCACACAAACTTTCATATATAGAAGTACTTGATATGAAATTCTCCCCAGGTTGATTAGGATTATCCTCCATATTCCCTACTGCAAAAGTGAGGAGACTGACACATTTCAAACTTTCCTTTAAGGAATCAATGATTATTTCCTTCACTTTGTTTGTGTATGACTTTAATGTTGCCATAAAATTTTGTTTGGTCTCATGGACAATAGGTATAATGTATGGATGCACAACCTACAAAAAAAATATAAATAATACAAGACCTTCAATAATTTACAAATATTGCTAGATAATAATAAACAATTTTATACCTTTGTACTTCATTTGTACTTAAAGGGATCACCTTCGACAATATTATCACTCTTTGTCGTGTGCCATTTAAGTAAACGTGGAACTGGGAGAGGAGAATCCGAGGACTTCTTTGCATAATTACCAAGATGAGGAAAAGCATCATATATCCAAACCTTAAATTAATAAAACAACAAATAAATGAACAAAACTATGAAAGACTAGATAAATATAAAAGATTTTAATATTAATCAAGTATATAATTGATAAAAAATACCAGAAATACCCATGGGAAGCCATAGAAAGCATACGATGCATTCCCTAATTCCTTGTACACTTCACTTTGTTTTTTCAAATCAATTTTGTTATTCCAATACTTCAGTGTTAAATCAAAACACTCTTTGCCCCATAGATAACTCTTGAAAAAATCTAATTATCGACCATCTTAATGTAGTTTAAATCCATAATCTTCGATCGTTCGTGGGCAAGCAACATTGAGTGGACGAACCAAACTACAGAGAACTTCAACTTCTGTTCCTTATTCAATCTGGTACCCTTAATCAAATTCAACAACTTTGAACCAATGATATTCCTGTTCTTCATAATTTTATGGTAAAATTTCTCACCTTTCTGAAGCACTCTATTCATTTTTATCATGGGGGTATGCTCCACAATTCACACCCGTAAAATGCAAACTCTTTTAATCTAAAACAAGCAGGCTTATCATTCAAACGAAACGATATGTCATGCAATTATTTTTAATCATTATTGACATGATGCAACAACATGGAATGGACCATCTATCCATTTAATTTGTAATAATATGGAATATGCCTTAAATAACCAAAACAACTACCTTTACAGTCCTTATAATTTTTTTCATTAAGTAAAACATTTCTAAAATTATGATACATAGTCATTCTTGCTCTAACAGGAATTTTGGCTGGGAAAGATCCTAACTCATTAATATATGTAGTGAGATTATAAGATTTATGCAAGATTTCCCTGGTACAAGTTGGCAAGGACAGAGGATCATCATCCTCATCTCTATTATCTCGGCTATCTTCACTTGCGGACTCGTCTCCACTGTTTGTGTTTTCTTCACTAGACTCCACCTCATTAGTAGATTGGACACTATTATCCTCATAGTTGTCGATTTCATCCATCAAATCAGAATTTGACTTAGACTTGGGTTCTTCAAGTATAATTTTTTTTGAATATTTTGGAACTTGAGGTTCAGCCTTTCTTTTCTTATTTTTGCCAGGCTTAGGAACAAATTTTTTCACAAGTCTGCCTCTAGTTTTATCCATAACTAGAGTTAAACTACATAAAAATATGCAAAATAAAGGTCCAATACAACTGAAATCAGCAATGTGATTCACATGTAATGAGAAAAGACAAGACCAACAAAAGCAAGCAAATACAACGGAGAAAAACAAAATATCCACAACAAAAGCCAAAATTTCATAATCAATAGGAGAGATAAACATAAGCACAAGACCAGCAAAAGCAAACAAATACAAATGAGAAAAACAGCAATCCAGAACAAAAGTCAAAATTTCAAAAGCAACAAATGCCATAAACATAAATTATTTTTTCAAAAATATGCAATCCAATAGGGTCAAATATTTAAATCCAAAAAAAGCCTCTTTAGAGACCAAAAATATTCATGGAATACAGCGAAAAAATTTCATCCTAAACAAGAACATGAAGAAAAACCATCTTGAAAAAGGGTTTATTAAATCATTACACTACTATAACAAAATATACAACCAAATATGACATCATAAACAAGAACATGAAGAAAAATCATCCAGAAAAAGGGTTTATTAACCATTACTACTATAACAAAATAAACAAAAAAATATAGTTAAAATTATCAAAAAACACCATAACACAAGAATTAACTTACAAAAGATGAAAGATTTGAACTTGGAGAAGAAGAAAAAGAAATTAAGATTTGATGTTTAGGACTATGAAATGGTTGAAACGTTTTTAGGGACGTTTGTATAAGTTAATGGACGATGAAATGGTTGAAACATATGGGGAAGAGAAGCAATGATATGGTTTCTCTTGAAACGTTTGGAGAAGTGTATGGGGGAAGAAAGACGACGATTACTTATAGAATCGATGTATGGGGAAGAGGAAAAGCTGAGAAAAGAAATGTCGGAACAGAAAAAGGAGAAAGGTGCATTTTTAACATTTATATTATAACATGTTAAGTCAGATTTTAATATAAAATAAAATATATTGGGAATATAATATATTTCTGTAACATATATATTTTCCCCATGTTTTAAAAACACTAAATAAGCCCTTGACCCCACATTCAGAAATATACCCCCAAGTTTTAAAAAAGTCAAACAGACCCATGATCCCACACTTTTCCTTTTTAAAAAGATCAACCCTAGAAAATAAAGCAAAAATGAATGAAGTGTCTATAGAGTAAATTAAGTTTGAATTGTGTCCCAAATGCCAATTCTTCTAAAGTCTCTTCTCTTCTTCACTATCATTCTCTCATTCAACAGTAGCACTGAAATTAGGCGATGAAGATGGATTTTAATAATTTATCAATTCAATCTATATGCTACTGCTTGCATTTAGATTATTTTTTCCATTTTCGTATGGCTTAGGATTGGGGGTTTAGTTGACTGATTGAATAATTTATATGTAACCTTGAAATCAACTGGTTTGAATGAGGAAAATATGAGATTTAGTGTTGAAACATACCATTTTTCTTTTCTTAAAACCCTTATTCTTTACATTGATGAATTTTAGTGAATTACATTGAGATGAAACAAACAACATCAATGAATAAAGTGATGCGTTGATGAATACTTCCAAGAAATACTAGTATATATTGTTGCAAAACTATTAGTAGATATATCTCAAAAATAACTATTTTATATTCTATTATATTTGGAAAAGTATATTACTTTATGTGATAAATATTTTCTCTCCTTAAATCCCTTAACTAGTTATTTATAGTCCTTAAACTCTTCTGTTACAAAACTTTTCTTACTGTTGGCTGAATTACTATAATAATTCATACTTCATTATGGAAATTACTATCCTTTCTAACAGTTGGAGGCTTTAGCCTAAGGTATGTTTCAATATAAATTTGGTTTTCCTCTATTACATATGAGAAAAAGAACACAATACATATTAGAGAGAATTTTTTTTCCTGGTATACTGGGTTTTGTTCATTAAATCTTTGTTAGTTTCTGACTCCTAATTTTATACTAGAAGAGCATGTTGAATCCTGGGGATACACCCATACCGGGTGCAATATCCTTAAGGACATTGTCTTTTGACACGCCTCAAACTATGAGAATTTCGTACAATAGTTCGTGGTGAAGTGCAAGCTTTGGTTGATTCTTTAAGTGTTCATGATGAAGGTATTTTCTGTAAGAATTTACAACAATCTTAAGGATATTTTAAAACTATTTTTGTTGCGCAAAATCAATCACAACAATACTAAAGTTTTTTCGTTGTTAAAAATAAAAGAGAAAGATAGCCTTACATTTAGATTGGAATATGAGTGTTACAATTTTAAGATTTTTTGGTTTAAAAAATAGTGTTGGATTACTCGAGATACTTTTCAAAGAGATAATTAGAAAGAACTAGAAAATATTTTTCTTCGTCCTTGAGACTTGATAGTATATTATTTCATAAATTATATTTATCGATTTCTTTAATTTAATTGGATGACTTTGCTTAATGTTTTAATCACCAATAATACTAAAGCATATTATATGAGATAAAGTATATAAAGCATATTGTTTAATCTATTAAGTGTGCATTGTCATTTTTGAAAAAAACATAAAAGTTGATGAAGGTGTGTAATGATAATATGTGTACACATTTTTAATGATTATTATTTGTGTGTGGTGAAATAAATCAACATGCTTCTTATGTGAAGAACATATTCGGAGAAATGATAATCCTGCTAAGTAAAAATAAATGTGACAAAGCGGATAATGTAAATTGTTGTGGCCTAATATGTGAAAGGTTGGGTGTTAGACTCTGACATGGTTGAACACATTATTGTGAATTAAATTATTGTGTCCTTCACCCAAATTGGATAAGAAAGAAAAAATAAATAAATTATATATGTTGGTAGTTCTATCATTAATTGATGTTCTTAGAAAGAAAAATTCTTGTTAAATATTCACATTTATATATTGAAATTATTTGAAATAATACACGATTTTAACGTTCGTGCTAGATTGATGCTTATGGATTTATGTAGAAAAAAATCCAATAAAGGTTTTATTTGAGTTTGACAATGTGTTTACAAATGTTGAAAGGACAATGAGTATGTCACACTTATCACACTAATTATGTTTTAGAAACTCTTTTCTCAAAACTCATCTTTAGTTTTCTCAAAACTCAGTTTCAAAACTCAAGTGTTGGATTTAAAAAAACTTTCCAAAATTTATAACTCAAATTATATGGATCATTTGGAAGTATGGACATGAATGACTCAACTCAAAAATCTTAACAGCAATAAGGAAACTCATTACTCAGAACTCAAGATTAGAACTCAAGGACTCAAGAACTGCAAACTCATAACTCAACGATATTTCTCCTCTCAACAATACTCAATTATTAGGTTTCATGTAGAAATATAGTGGGATGACCCAAAGTACACCCTAGAAGATAGGGCATCCCTCAAGTCGGAATACGGCGTACTTGACCTCTAGGAGGTCTTTTACAAGCCCTTAGACACCATTCATTACATATATACGAAAAGTAGTGTGGAATTAAAACTCTTGTTCAAAAACATAATGCGGAATCATTTTATAAAACTTCTAACAAATGTCTCAAAAACCATCTATGACCTCATGAGTACAATAGTCTTGTGTCATAGCCCATGAAAGTCTAAACATACAAAAGAACATAAAAGACAACAAGTAGTGATGTCCTCGGATGCTATGAGGACTCATCAAACATATCTCCTTGCAATCCTTTGAAACTCTACCCTTCAAAGCCAATCCACCTTCTCATATACCCTACATTGTGTTAGAATGTAGGCACAAATATGTGTTAGTACGACATGTACTAAGTATTGAGACTATCATACCAAATATAAGATATCTCAAAGGGTTAGTCAACAATAGACATAATCATAAAAGATAAAGCATAAACATAACATGAATAATCATAAACATAATAAAGCATCATGAAGAATATAGAGTTCATACTTAACACTCATTATCCTTCTTATTCAAATAAACTACTTCACAAACCACCTCCAAGTATACTTGTGCAAGGCTAAGGTAGCATCCCATACTACTACAAAAGCTAAGTACATCTCTTTGGACATTCTTGATCATAACTAAATTTCATAATTAAGACCTAGATTCTTCATAACATATGAGCATTATGCCCCTAGGCCACCACCAAGAAAACTTGTGCAATGCATGTGAAGAATCCCATTCTACCTCACACACTAAGCATGTCTTGAAGTCACCCTATTCTCATTTATTTTAGTTTAGGAGTCTCTTAGTAGACCTACTTCATATTCACAAGGAACTATCATCTTAAGTCAATCGTGTCATCGAAGGCAACTATAGCACAATCCAAGCTAACCATACATCATGTAGTGGTCATGTACTAGGTAGCTTCAGGTCATACTTGTGACATGTCTGGGTTGCATCCTATACTACCATCCACACTAAGTACTTCTCTATACTAACCTAATACAAGTTAACTAAGGAGGGAAACACCCATCCTAACCATCATGCAAATCTCTATACTAACCTAATCCAAGTTAACTAAGGAGGGAAACACCCATCCTAACCATCATGCAACCAATCATGTAGATGCAAGCTAATCATAGGGCAACATGGATCCTCTACCCTAAGCTATAGTGAGAAACTAATCCCAAGATAATTCATATAATACACCTTGCATTCAAGACAAGTTATCATGAAATACACCTAGCATGCAAGTCAAGTTAACATTAGGAAAGTATAGGCCTTTCCACTAAAGCTATCATGAAATTGTTTAGGCCTAACCAAGTTAAGCTAACATGATCAAGTATCCTTACAACACAAGACCAAGCTAATCATGAGAGAGATTACTTCATCCATATCAAGATATCATAAGGTTCATCACCTTAAGCTACCATGAGTAATTCAACCTAATCTTCCATGAGACTCAACATCTCAAGCTACCATGAGTATTTCAACTCAAGCTTCCTTGAGATTTACTATCCCCAGCTACCCTTGACATCTACCATCTCAAGCTATCATGATATCCATCATCTCAAACTATCATGCCTTGGTTTTGTCTCACCAAGTCTATTACACAAAAGTGATCGTACAATCCATCTTCAAGCTATTCTAATTCATCATGTCTTGATTCATTTTAGGTTCTTATTCAACCTAGAGTCCATCTATGTGAGAGAACTTGCTTCCCCTGTCTTGTTAATTTCTAAGTGTAGAAGAAAACATCATCACAATCCCTTCATCATGACTTCACCCCCAAATCCCTAGCATCAATAGAATACCAACCCATAAACGATCACTAACTTCAATTCATCATGATCTATGTTCAATTTCAGGCTTACTTCATTTAATTTGATCATTAGATGTTAATTCTAGGCATACATGATCACATAGGTTCAATTAAAGCTTTAAAAGTCAAGACCAACGTAGATCAATTAGGCCTAGTTCAATTCATATCTAGGTTATTCAATCATGATCAATTAGCATACAATAAAATTGAATTAAGAAGATCAACTTAGAACATTCTTCTTCCTAATATCACCATGATCACCTTCAACATCAATTACTATAATTAACCATGAAAACCTCATGAAAACATCACATAATGATCATATGACCATAATAGAATGCTACCCACTAGATAGGGATCATAATCAAGCCTTACCCACAATGCAATCACAAACCTCTCCCGATTGGGGTTCTTTTGATTTACAATTAAGGAATAACTAGGGGACTCCATGAATGAAAGAATCCATGGATGAATAAGTTTCACATACCTTAGATTATAGCCTTTAACCCAGGTTGAAACCTTGGTGAATTTCGTCCGAAAAGTTGCCTCCAATTTATCTTCTTCTTCTTCAATGGTGTTCTTGAGAGGCTTTTGGGAAAGAAAGGTTTTGATTTGGAGTCTAGGGTCTAAATGGATACTGTACTGCTTAAATACACTTTAAATACCTAAAATAACCGCCAATAAGTAATCCCTAAAGCTCCCTAAAGACACCTGCAACCGCAACTATTGGACCATTTAACGAATTCTAATTTGACTTAAAAATGACGCGACCAAATTTGGGAGTTTACTGCGCATCACGTAGGCATTTTCAATTCTTGGTTCTCAAAATTTTTGAGATAGAATGGTTCGCAATGTCCCCGCATCGCAGGGCAAAATGTACACTTCTAAGTGCATCGTGCAGCCACTGCCAATTATTGACTGGCGTAGCAGCTTGCTTGGACCATGTTTGGGTACTCCTTGGGACCCTTAGGATGGTCCCTTGGGCGTCGTTCTCGGACGTTTCGACCCTTTAAATGTCCTTATATGTGTAGGAACCCTCGATACTCAATTTCATCCTCATACAATACTCTAAAACTAAACTACAAAACGCTATGACACACTAGTTCAACATTGACTAGCTTCCTGTAATATTCCGGAAAATTATACGTTTAATGAAAAGCCCAATAGGTTCTTAATAATGCGTATTAGGGGTAAATAGGCATCCCAATGACCAATATTTAGAAATACTGGGCATATTAGAAAATTATGGGCATAGTAGAAAATGTTGGCTTAGAGGGTGTTAGCCAATTTCTATGTATGCACAAGTAATTAAAATAACAATACCCTTCATATATAATCACATTGATTTAATAAGTAACCTAATGCCCAATATTGAGAAATATTGGGCATGGTATAGAAAAATTGGCTAAGGGGTATTAGCCAATTTCTGTATAATATCCATATAAGCAAAATATTGGGCATATTAGAAAATATTGGCTTAAAGGGTGTTAGCCAATTTTCTGACATTAATGAGATTGTTTAAGAAATGTACTTGAAATGAAGACCCTAAGATAAAGTTCATGAAATTCATCAATTGCAATACATTAGGTACTAGGCATCCAAGTGTCAAGCCTAGTACCCTAAGTACATAACCATTTAAAATGATAATGTAAATTAAGTAGTGCCCAAGGACATGATGAGGGTCCTTGGGACAATAAGTAAACATTCCCAAATGAACCATAAATAATAGTTAGTTAGAAAAGTACAACCAACCCATGTGCAAGCACATGTGCAAGACATGTGAAGAAGTGGCCAAGGAGGGGACCACCCTAACCGAATTCGGTTAGGGTAGTTAGGGGGGGGGGAAAACGTGCACAAGGGACCCCTCCATGTGGGGCCTAACTTCCTAAATAATTCTAGACTCTAACCTACTGCCCTAAATAGCTAACTAACCTAGGACCAAACGAAATAAACTAATTAGTGCACCCGAAAACCTAAGACCAAAACCGGGTTGACACTAACCTAGTACTAGTTAAAGAGACAACCTAGTACCTAACCTAGGATGGTCCAAAAGGTTAGTTATGGTCCTAACAACTTATGGGTACTTTAGTAATTCCCCTAGGTTACCTAATTAATTAATTTAGCAAATAAATTAATTAATTTAAAAGGGCTAAAACCGAAACTAAAAAGGAAATTTTCAGATTTCGGTTAAGACAAGAAAGGGACAACCTAGTACCTAACCTAGGATGGTCCAAAGAGTTAGTTAAGATCCTAACAACTTAAGGGTACTTTATTAATCAACCTAGGCTAATTAATTAATTAATTTAGCAACTTAATTAATTAATTTAAAGAGGCAAAACCGAAATCACAAAGCAATTTCCAGATTTCTGTTAAAACAAGAAAAAGACAACCTAGTACCTAAGCTAGGATGGTTCAAAGGATTGGTTATGGTCCTAAAGACTTAAGGGTACCCTTTTAATTACCTTAGGTCACCTAATAAATTAAATTAGCAATTTAATTAATTAGTTTAAATGATCAAAACGAAATTCTTACCCTAACCTAGTACAACTCAAGAAACATCATAGTACTTAACCGAGGATGGTCCAAAAGGGTTAATTTTGGTTCCAATAACTTAGGGGTACTTTAGTACTTACCCTAGGTACCTAAATTAATTAAATTAAGGATTTAATTAATTATTATAAAGTCAAAGTATTGACCAAAACCATAGTCAACACCAATTTCCAGATTTGACTAAGTGTTATGTTCTCCTATGTTTAGTCAACTTAGGAGGGGCTTTTTGGTAATTGGTTAATTAGTTTATTAAATTAACTTATTAAACCTAAGTTTTATAATTCAATATCAGTTCTTAAACCTAAGAATCACGTTCAAACACATAGAAAAGGCGACGCAAAAACAGCAAGCAACGAACGAAAGAAAAATAGAAAAATTTATCGATTTCTTGTAACAACCCTAAAAATAGATATGCTAAGTAATGCTTAATGTGCCAAGAATGCCTACGATTAGACCAGGGTTCACACGGATTGATGCGCGTAGAACCAGACCTCGGAACCCTTGGTACAGCCAAGCCAACTAACTTGGGGAGTTAGTTGAGCTAGGAAAGGTTGGGACCAACCATGTAGGGCTCTCGAATACGAAGATTTACTCGAAGGAGTCTTTACCGGACTTAAAGAGAGGAAATCTTAAGTTTTGAGGGTCTAGGAGTAAAATGGTCTTTTACCAGGCCAAGGGTAATATCGTAATTACCCTAAATATGTATTTAGTTAATTATTTAATAAGGTGGAGGGGCAAATTGGGGAGAGAGAGACGAAATGGAGCTCTTGAAATTAAGTCCTGCTCCACCCGGGTTCTAACCTAGGTGGAAGCAATGAATTTATATCATTTTTTATTTAATCTATTGAATTAATGTAATTAATTAATAATTATTATTCATTAGCTGATTTAAAATAAAAATAAAAATCAGATTTTTAATAATTAACTAAACCTTATTTGACTAAATCATAAACTAGACTCCTAAGCCTAATATGACTCCCACTCTCTCACGTCTATCTCTCAACTCTCACGCTCAAACTCTCCCATTCTCTCATTCACGTTTTTCTCTGCCAAAATAACTTCAAAAACAGTAGGTAAACCAAAGTTCTTCACACTTTAAGAACTCACAACGAAAATTACAAACAAACAACTAATCAAAAACGTTACGCAAGAGGGAGGATTATTCCGTACAATTGGTGTTGAAGTTGATGGGATTTGAATGTGATTTTTGGAGAACGTTTTGGGCAGCAACGCAAGGTTTGAACTACATAAAAGGTATGGGTTTTCTTCTCTCTTGGTCCCTTTCCCAAGAGACCACTTAAGATTAAATAAATTCTAATCCGAAAACTCGGATTGTTCCCGTTGCATGTCCCTGTCACTAGCTCCCAATGAATCGTAGGTTGGGTATGTTTGCTGGTAGTTTAAGTATGAAGATTGATGTTCGTGATAATGTGTTCATGATTATGTGTTTAGAATTGTAAGCATGTTAAGTTATGTCAACCGAAAGTATGTGAAAAATGATATGTTTTTATGGTTGAATTTTATGTGCGAATGTTTGTGTAAATCATGAGGTGTAAAGTGGTGTAATGTTGCTGTATGTAATAGTAATTCTTGGCTGAATATAATCATAAAAAGATTACACTTAAAGATGCACCAAATGATCCACGAAATGCCTTAAGAATTAACGTATGAATGATGATAAAAAGAAGCTGAAAATAGTGAACAAATTTCCAACATTTGATAGGTTGGGTTCAGCCAAACTAAGTGGTACAAAATGCAATAAAAAATGAATGTAAAATAAGTGAAATCAGTAAGGATTGAATCCAAGACATCATTACATGAAAGCTACAAAAAAATCAACAAAAGATTAAGACAAAAATGGATTGGAAGAGACTAAATTTCCAGCCTACTGGAAATTGTAGTCTCGGCCAATTTTTAAGAAAATGAGATTCGTTTAAAAAAAAATTATTTAAAATGTGAGGTCATTGGGGATTGAACCCATGACCTCACTAAATGAAAATTTCATAAAAACTTCGTGAGAAAAATGCAAGGAAAAATAGATGTGGTGAGTGGGGATTGAAACCCCAACCTCTTGAATGGATGAGAGAGTTAGGAGAAAAATAAAGGAGAGAAATAAATGTGGAGAGTGGGGATTGAACCCCCAACCTCTTGAATGGATGAGAGAGTTAGGAGAAAAATAAAGGAGAAAAATAAATGTGGAGAGTGGGGATTGAACCCCCAACCTCTTGAATGGATGAGAGAGTTAGGAGAAAAATGAAGGAGAAAAATAAATGTGGAGAGTGGGGATTGAACCCCAACCTCTTGAATAGATGAGAGAGTTAGGAGGAAAATAAAGGAGAAATATAAAATGAGGTGAATGGGGATTGAACCCACAACCTCTTGGATAGGTGAGAAAGTTAATAGATAATTTAAGAAAAAAAAAGAATGAGCTTGTGGGGGATTGATCCCACAACCTCCTTGACTTAAACGGAAAAAAAAAGGAGGAGAAAAAGAAAGGAAATATTATGGGGTTGATGGGAATCGAACTAGGGTCTCCCAAATCTGAAAAATGTAATTAACAAGTTTAAAATAAGATTAAGTGTTGTCCAAGGGATTCGAACTTGGGTTCCCTTGCCCAAATTCCGTATTGATACATAAGTCATACGTGAATTAAATGTTCAAGAATAATTCCACCTACTTAGATCAAAATCGAGATCTTGGCATACATACAAGATACATAAGTCTTGTACTACATAATCTTAGGAAGATATGAGTCACTTAATGAACTATGAATGAAGTCTCATGGCTTGTATGTATAGACCCATAAGTCTAGCATACGTTTAAAAATAAGTGAACCTAAGATGTATGAAATGAAATGATGAAACCCTAGAAGGGTTAAGTAAGAGTGTGAAACACACTAAATGGCCAAGTGCATTGGCCTATGATGAAATGAACAATGAAATGATGAAATGAACAATGATATGATGAAATGAACAATGAAATGATGAAATGAACAATGAAATGATGAAATGAAAATGATATGATGAAATGAACAATGAAATGATGAAATGAACAATGAAATGATGAAATGAACAATGATATGATGAATTGAACAATGAAATGATGAAATGAACAATGAAATGACGAAATGAAAAATGAAATGATGAAATGAACAATCAATGATGAAATGAGAAATCAAATGATGAAACCCTAGAAGGGTTAAGTAAAAGTGTGAAACACACTAAATGGCCAAGTGCATTGGCATATGATGAAGTGAACATTCACGTAATAAATGGTGAGTAATTATGAAGAGAAAATGTGCTAATGTTAATGAATGTGGTGACAACATGATACGAGGCTAATGTAAAAGATAAGAGCAATCTCAAATGAGCCTAAGTAAATGTTACCGATACGTACTCACCTATGAGAGTGTAAGATAATGAAGAGACCAGTCTCTATGACCACTCTAATGAGAGTATTAAGCTTAACACACACAATATGAATGATGAGATGAGAAATCATCTAATGAGCTATGATGTCCTCATACTAGAAGCCAGCTTCCATGACGTATGAGATGAATGTAATGGAACTTTATACTAAGCACCGATAGACTGGCTATGAGCGCTGATGACTTCTTTCGGGAAGGGTGAAGGTTCACGTAACTCTCATGAGATGAGACTGTCCGGCATGCCGGGTATGGGTCTCCTTATATCTCCTAGTCTTCGAACCTATACTGCCAATATAGGGATCTGGCGGGGTTAAATTCCCATGTACGCTAGCATGTTTTGGGTCACTTTGGCCAGTGATTCCACCTCTTTTCGGTGTGGGGGAGACACTGGATTTCATGATGCTCACATGATCTATGTCGGTTAAAGTTAAAGTTCCCAATGAATGAATGAGGCCAGCCTCAAATGATGCACATAATGAAATGAATGATACCAAAGGTGTTAGGGTAGGATAATCAAAAGGTGAGTTAGATTCAAGTAATGACATTAGGTCATTCTTGGTCATTGCACAACGAACCCAATGAAAGTCTTAAACTACATCCTAGGTATAGCTGGTGTTTACACTGGCCCACAAATGAAATGAAATGGAGTACATATGATTGAACGAAGCAGACTCTGCGTTTGCTAATGAAGACTCCCTAGTTGAGGTCCCATCTGTTGAGCACTCATTCCTGGGAAGTCTTAATGTTAAGTCCATGATTCCAAGGCCTCATGGAATACGAATGAACGAAATGAACAACGTTATGTGTTACATGAATTATAATATGTGTTATGTGTACGCTGTTGTGTGCTGTCTGCAGAATGTTAAGCATGATGATGTATGTTATTCTCATGGCATAACTTTCCTATTCCAAATTTGGAAAGCCCATTGACTTTCCTAATCCAAATTTGGAAAGCTCATTGACTTTCCTAATCCAAATTTGGAAACTTTTCTAATCTTAATTTGGCAAGTCCACTGACTTGACTTCCAAAAATCACGTTGTTAGGAAAGAGCTATTCTTTCTCATGCATGTCCTTGGTGTGTGCTTGCATATACCCATACTTAGTACAAGTGTGTACTAACCCTATAAAAACTCTACTATTTTAGGTGCAGGCACAGGTGGACGATAGAGCTACAGGATCATCGCTGCAGTTATCCGGACGTCCAGCATTCATCCGGTTTTGGTAGGTACTCATGCTTTCGAGGATGCTACTGTTTTATATTCTAGCTTAGTTTTAGAGTTGAGCTAGTGGAGCATGTTCCACTAGCGTTTCCTTCCTATTTTTATTCAGACTATGTATTGGTGCCATTTTGGCAATTATACACTTAATAAGAATTGAACTATTTCTTTCAGTTGCTTATCTCTTAATGTTAGATGGTTGATGGTGAACAATTACGTATAAATGAGAATGTTTTTATAAGTATGTTAAGAAACAAAAAGTTTCAAATTTTCCGCTAAAATTAACCTAGATGAAGTAAGAATGACTTAAGTAGGCTTATCTGCGACCTCTAATAGGTCAACAACGCCGATCTCGTCTGGGGTCTAGATTCCAGTCGTGACAAAGTTGGTATCAGAGCCCTAGGTTAAATTCCGAGAATAATGAGTTCACTTCAACCACATTGAGTAGTTTCTAAGTCATGGTAGTGAAGTGCACCACTATCCTGGATTAGAGACTGCATGATGCGTAGGAAAATTTCCCTTCTTCTACTCTTTATCGTGCTATCTAGAGCCTTGACACTTTGTGTCATTCTAAATATCTAACTTCATTCTTGTGTGCGCGCTTAGAAGAATACATACAAGAATTAGGATGACCAAGTAGTCTAAGGTGCTAGACTCAAGATCTAGCCTTCCCAAGAAGGGGCAGTGATAGAAATGCCCAGCGTGAACGAAAGACGTTTGATAAGAGTGGTTGTTCGCATGAAAGTGAGTGCATGATAGGTTCTAAAGCCTACTATGAGTATTGATGAAGAGGAGAAGTCTAAGTTGGCTGCTTACTAGCTCAAGGAGATGGCTTAGGTATGGATTACTTCATAAATGCTAGACTACCATAGACTATCGAAACAGGGTAGTAAGGTTAAGTTTCCAAATAAGTTAGAGTTAAAATGAATTCATGCTTGCATGTCATGTAAATGTTTTTGTATAGCGTGGACATGATTTTTGTGTTGCATGAGTTGTGAGGTGCATCAAGTTAAGTGCGATTGAGAAGGAAGTTCCTCAATCTCAAATATGAAGCTTCAGATAAGATTGTGTAATATGCATTATCCAGAGTAAGTGTGAAACACATTCACAAAAAGTAAAGTCTCAAGTATGTTTAGATATCTTCGAAAATCACCCTCTTTATCTTAAAATGATGTCTAGTGTCATTCGGGGACGAATGTTCCTAAGGGGGGGATAATGTAACAACCCTAAAAATAGATATGCTAAGTAATGCTTAATGTGCCAAGAATGCCTACGATTAGACCAGGGTTCACACGGATTGATGCGCGTAGAACCAGACCTCGGAACCCTTGGTACAGCCAAGCCAACTAACTTGGGGAGTTAGTTGAGCTAGGAAAGGTTGGGACCAACCATGTAGGGCTCTCGAATACGAAGATTTACTCGAAGAAGTCTTTACCGGACATAAAGAGAGGAAATCTTAAGTTTTGAGGGTCTAGGGGTAAAATGGTCTTTTACTAGGCTAAGGGTAATATCGTAATTACCCTAAATATATATTTAATTAATTATTTAATAAGGTGGAGGGCCAAATTGGGGAGAGAGAGACGAAATGGAGCTCTTGAAGTTAAGTCCTGCTCCACCCGTGTTCGAACCTATGTGGAAGCAATGAATTTATATGATTTTTTATTTAAGCTATTGAATTAATGTAATTAATTAATAATTATTATTCATTAGCTGATTAAAATAAAAATAAAAATCAGATTTTTTTAATAATTAACTAAACCTTATTTGACTAAGTCATAAACTAGACTCCTAAGCCTAATATGACTCCCACTCTCTCACGTCTATCTCTCAACTCTCACGCTCAAACTCTCCCATTCTCTCATTCACGTTTTTCTCTGCCAAAATAACTTCAAAAATAGTAGGTAAACCAAAGTTCTTCACACTTTAAGAACTCACAACGAAAATTACAAACAAACAACTAATCAAAAACGTTACGCAAGAGGGAGGATTATTCTGTCGAATTGGTGTTGAAGTTGAGGGGATTTGAACGTGATTTTTGGAGAAAGTTTTGGGCAGCAAGTCAAGGTTTGAACTACATAAAAGGTATGTGTTTTCTTCTCTCTTCGTCCCTTTCCCAAGAGACCCCTTAAGATTCAATAAATTCTAATACGAAAACTAGGATTGTTCCCGTTGCATGTCCCTGTCACTAGCTACCAATGAATCGTAGGTTGGGTATGTTTGCTGGTAGTTTAAGTATGAAGATTGATGTTCGTGATAATGTGTTCATGATTATGTTTTTAGGATTGTAAGCATGTTAAGTTATGTCAACCGAATGTATGTGAAAAATGATATGTTTTTATGGTTGAATTTTATGTGCGAATGTTTGTGTAAATCATGAGGTGTAAAGTGGTGTAATGTTGCTGTATGTAATAGTAATTCTTGGCTGAATATAATCATAAAAAGATTACACTTAAAGATGCACCAAATGATCCACGAAATGCCTTAAGAATTAACGTATGAATGATGATAAAAAGAAGCTGAAAATAGTGAACAAATTTCCAACATTTGATAGGTTGGGTTCAGCCAAACAAAGTGGTACAAAATGCAATGAAAAATGAATGTAAAATAAGTGAAATCAGTAAGGATTGAATCCAAGACATCATTACATGAAAGCTACAAAAAAAATCAACAAAAGATTAAGACAAAAATGAAATGATGAAATGAACAATGAAATGACAAAAATGAAAAATGAAATGATGAAATGAACAATCAAATGATGAAATGAGAAATGAAATGATGAAATCCCCAGAAGGGTTAAGTAAAAGTGTGAAACACACTAAATGACCAAGTGCATTGGCATATGATGAAGTGAACATTCACGTAATAAATGGTGAGTAATTATGAAGAGAAATGTGCTAATGTTAATGAATGTGGTGACAACATGATACGAGGCTAATGTAAAAGATAAGAGCAATCTCAAATGAGCCTAAGTAAATGTTACCGATACGTACTCACCTATGAGAGTGTAAGATAATGAAGAGACCAGTCTCTATGAACACTCTAATCAGAGTATTGAGCTTAACACACTCAATATGAATGATGAGATGAGAAATCATCTAATGAGCTATGATGTCCTCATACTAGAAGCCAGCTTCCATGACGTATGAGATGAATGTAATGGAACTTTATACTAAGCACCGATAGACTGGCTATGAGCGGTGATGCCTTCTTTCGGGAAGGGCAGAGGTTCACGTAACTCTCGTGAGATGAGACTGTCCGGCATGCCGGGTATGGGTCTCCTTATATCTCCTAGTCTTCGAACCTATACTGCCAATATAGAGATCTGGCAGGGTTAAATTCCCATGTACGCTAGCATGTTTTGGGTCACTTTGGCCAGTGATTCCACCTCTTTTCGGTGTAGGGGAGACACTGGATTTCATGATGCTGACATGATCTATGTCGGTTAAAGTTAAAGTTCCCAATGAATGAATGAGGCCAGCCTCAAATGATGCACATAATGAAATGAATGATACCAAAGGTGTTAGGGTAGGATAATCAAAAGGTGAGTTAGATTCAAGTAATGACATTACGTCATTCTTGGTCATTGCACAATGAACCCATTGAAAGTCTTAAACTACATCCTAGGTATAGCCGGTGTTTACACTGGCCCACAAATGAAATGAAATGGAGTACGTATGAATGAACGAAGCAGACTCTGCATTTGCTAATAAAGACTCCCTAGTTGAGGTCCCATCTGTTGAGCCCTCATTCTGGGAAGTCTTAATATTAAGCCCATGATTCCAAGGTCTCATGGCATATGAATGAACGAAATGAACAACGTTATGTGTTACATGAATTATAATATGTGTTATGTGTACGCTGTTGTGTGCTGTCTGCAGAATGTTAAGTATGATGATGTATGTTTTTCTCATGGCATAACTTTCCTATTCCAAATCTGGAAAGCCCACTGACTTTCGTAATCCAAATTTGGAAAGATCATTGACTTTTCTAATCCAAATTTGGAAACTTTTCTAATATCAATTTGGCAAGTCCACTGACTTGACTTCCAAAAATCACGTTGTTAGGAAAGAGCTATTCTTTCTCATGCATGTCCTTGGTGTGTGCTTGCATATACCCATACTTAGTACAAGTGCGTACTAACCCTATAAAAACTCTACTATTTTAGGTGCAGACACAGGTGGACGATAGAGCTACAGGATCATCGCTGCAGTTATCCGGACGTCCAGCATTCATCCAGTTTTGGTAGGTCCTCATGCTTTCGAGGATGCTACTGTTTTATATACTAGCTTAGTTTTAGAGTTGAGCTAGTGGAGCATGTTCCACTAGCGTTTCCTTCCTATTTTTATTCAGACTATGTATTGGTGCCATTTTGGCAATTATACACTTAATAAGAATTGAACTATTTCTTTCAGTTGCTTATCTCTTAATGTTAGATGGTTGATGGTGAACAATTACGTATAAATGAGAATGTTTTTATAAGTATGTTAAGAAACAAAAAGTTTCAAATTTTCCGCTAAAATTAACCTAGATGAAGAAAGAATGACGTAAGTAGGCTTGTCTGCGACCTCTAAGAGGTCAACGACGCCGATCTTGTCTGGGGTCTAGATTCCAATCGTGACATTTCTCTAGGGTGATTTCAAGGTTTCTTCAAGGTTTCGTTCAAGGTGGTCTTCGTAGACTAAGTTCTACATAAGGTATGGGTTTCTCTCCTGGAATTCTTTCTCCAAGAGTATTTTCCTTCGAACAATTCACAAGATCTTGAAAACTATTGTTGTTCCCGTCGTTCTCGTCGAACTTTCCTTAGAGATCATGTTGTTGGTATGTGGTGCTGGCTGTTCTTAACATGTATTATTCTTGAATGATGAGTATCGAATGAACTTATGAACTTGTAATTGCGTAAAGTTAATCTTATCATGATAATTAAGGATCGATAATATGCTAAGATAAGTCTGTGATGTGTTAAGTGAATTATGTGCCTTTGGCTGAATGTTGACTTGCTGTTGTTGTGATGTTATGAAGATGCTAAAGCCATAAAATGTTAATATGATGCTGTCCAATATGTTCTTAAAACGTGACACTAAAAGACATAAACTAAGAATTGGCTCAAAGACATATATGAAATCATATCTTGAATAAATTAGCTATCTGGTTCCAATAAAGTTGGCTAACTCTATTTGGTCAAAATGAATATATGCTAATGGCTAGGAACTTATGTAAATGATTAAAAGATTGTCTAATGGTTCATACATATGAAAATTTAAATATGAACATACGTAAAAATTGGCTTATGCCAAAAAGATTGAATTGGTTAGTCTAACATACCCTATCCACACGAATTGTGAACGTAAAAACATTGAATTGTTCTTGTAAGTTAATCAAAGGTTAAAAGTTCAAGTGTAATGAATGTTTGGCTTATGCCAATAAATTGGCCTACAATATTATCTCCAAAAATATGTAATAGAATTTGCTAATGATTCCATGAAATTATATTTCAATGAATGTTTGGCTTGTGCCAATAAATTGACTATGAAGTTATTTCCAAATTTTCTAGGCTAATACTAATCATATGCAAATTTTGTGTAGCCAAAACAATGAAATGACAACTCAAGTACTTCTAAACTAATTCAATGAATCCTTAACTAAGGGCATTCCATTCATTGGGACAACTCCCAACATGCTCTACAAGAATGAACTATGAACATATGTAACTCATTGAAAGAAGTGCTCATCGTCCATAAACGGTGAAATGAAGCTACTACACTAAAGTAAAGAAGTAACGTGAGTTATAACATAATTAAAGGGGTCTAAATTAAGTAAGTGACCAGAATAGGGTGTTAAAGGAAGTGAGACAAGTCTTACTTACACCAAGCTAATTTGTTAAAAGAATACTCACGAATGAAGGTGTTAGAATGTGTTAGACTAGTCTCATTAACACCTAAGGATGACATGTAAGGACAATTCACATTCTTAAATGTAGAGTAAGGATGATATGTAAGGACAATTCACATTCATCAATGTAAAGTAATGATGATATGTAAGGACAAGTCACATTCATCAATGTAAAGTAAGAATGATATGTAAGGATAATTAACATTTCATCAATGTAAAGTAAGGATGACAAGTCATCAAAAGAGTAAATAAGTCTCAATCATACTCTATATGTAAGTGTAAGGACAGTATACACTTAATACTAATGATGAGATGAGAAATCATCTAATGAGCTATGATGTCCTCATGCTAGAAGCCAGCTTCCATGATGTATTAGTTGAATGCAATGGACCTTTATACTGAGCACCGATAGGCTAGCTATGAGCGGTGATTCCTTCCTTCGGGAAGGGCGGAGGTTCACGTAACTCTCATGAGAAGAGACTATCCGGCATGCCGGGTATGAGTCTCCTTATATCTCCTAGTCTTTGAACTTATACTGCCAATATAGGGATCTAGCAGGGTTCAATTCCCTATATACGCTAGCATGTTTTGGTTTCACCTTGGCCAGTGACTCCACCTCTTTTCGGTGTGGGGAAGACATTGGATTTCATGATGCTCACATGATCTATGTCGGTTAAGGTTAGAGTTCCTCAAAGTATGAAGATAATTAAATGAACGATACCGAAGGTGTTTGTGCAAGACAATCAGGAGGTGAAACCAGATTCAAGTAATGACATTAGGTCATTCTTGGTCATTGTACTTCATGATCCCGATGAGAGTCTTAAACTTTATCCTAGGTATAGCTGGTGTTTACATCAGCCTAGGAATGAATGAAATGAATAATGTGAAGTACGAATGAACGAATGAAGCAGACTCTATGTTTTCTAAAGAAGGCCCTCGGTTTGAGGTCCCATATGTTGGGTCCTCACTTGAGATGTCTTAATGCTATATCAAAGATTCCAAGGTCTCGTGTATATGAAATGTATATTATATAAAAAATAAAAGTAATGAAATCAATGGCATAATCAATAGAGAATGGCTTATGAAATGTAATGAATAACTTGTTGTAAGGATAGTCAAATCGTGTCCAATAAAGTTTACAATAAGTAAAGGGCATAACTAATAATGAATCCTCATGTTATGAAAATGATAAAACCAAATAAATTGGCTTATAATGATTTTATATAATTGGCAAAAGATATTATCCAAATAAGATTGGCTTATAATGACTTCTTACATTAGTCCAATAATACAATAATAGGAATAGTCACTAAAGATTGGTTTATAAAGAATTCATGCCCAAAGTAAGCAAGATCATAAGCTTTAATGATATGCCCCAAGATCTATGCACATTATGCAATCAACTAAAGAATGATTGTAGTCAATTAGTATTGACTTATAAATATATTCATGCCCCAAATTGTAGTTAAGTCATTTCCTTAATCTCTTGAATTACTTACTTGATTCATTGTGGGTATGGGACTACAATGAATCATTGCACTTGTAAGTAAAATATAGGACCAAAGGAGTTATTGAACTAGACAACAAGAAGAAGAGAAAGACTGAAAAATAATCTAAGTGTACAAAGAGGAGCTCTCGGGTTTGGAGGATCAAAAATTTAAATCTTCGCCCGAGTGGTTCTAAAATTATGTTGATGATACTAATGTCATGTAATCATATAGAAAATGAGTTGTGTGCTTTGAATGCATTAAAATACATCATATTCATACCACAATTCACAACTAACGAATTAGGAAAGTCTAATGACTAGACTTTCCAGAAATGACATATTGCTTAGGAAGAGCTTTCATTGACCATGCATAGCTTTATGTGTATGTGTGCATACACCCATACTTAGTACAAGTGGTGTACTAAACCCCTACTATTTACTATTTTTATAGGTGCAGGTCAAAGGACAGGTTGACGACACTTGCAGCGGTTTGGACTTCAGCGTTTCTCCAAACTAATTGGTAGGTCCTCATGATTTCGAGGAAGCTACAGATTTAGTCTAGCCTTAGTTTTAGACATATCTAGTGGATTTTGTCCCTAGCATTTATTTCGTACCTTCATTTCGAAGCTTTGTAATAAGGCCGTGTTTGGCTAACTATTTATGATATATTCATCTTCAGTTTCGAATTGATTCTTTATGTAAATGGTTGTTCTCTTATGTTGAGTTTAGTATATGATGTATCTAGTTAATAATTACATGAAGTCTATGTATACTTCATACATATAAAAAGTTTTAAATTTTCCACAAATTTAACTAGATAAATGTGATGAATGCAAGATGAGGCTTGTCTGCGATTTCTGAGAGGTCAACGACGCCGGTTAGGTCATAGACGTGAATATCTCTAAAGTATAGATGTGAATATCTCTAAAGTATATGAGTATAGGTCATAGACACAATTATGATATTAGGAATATTCAAAAGATTTTGCAGTAGCTTTGTTGACGAATATGCAAGATTATGAACAAATTGATATATCTCTAAATCTCTTTCTGAAGACATCACTATCTCATCCTCAACACTTTACTTGATTTCTGATCATATCATCTCCCCCTTAGGTTTGAAGTTGACACTTGAAAGTTATGGATCTATTCAAACATCTTCACACTGGTCTACATTCCCTTTGCTCTAATACTCGGGAAAGGCTTATCTCATCACTGGTGAACTTTACATAAGCAGGTATAAAGACTCCTTCTAAAACCTCTTTCTAAGATGCTTCTATTAACCTCTTCTCATTAGTTCATAAGGCTGTTTAATTTAACTCTAAAGGGAAAAAATTTAATGCTTACATCAACCTATTCCACATTGACAACTCAAACATATTATCTAGACACATATGAAAAAAATAAAGTTAATAAGAACCTCATCTTGTTACATACAACCTCTGGTACACCTGTTAATACTCTTGTTACTCTAATGACATAGCGACACTTCACTCCTCTTACCTCAATGTTAGAATCCCATACTTGTACCGATAACCTTCATTGTAACCAACCTCTTTAACTCATCTCCAACTATGTGTCAAGTCTACCAGAAAACTAACATCATCACCCATATGTTGCCATTCTTTTTTACCATGACACTCATCTAAAATTCAAGTTTAATGTTTATTACTAATCTTGGATATCAACATGATTGCTCGCTTACTATACTAACTTACAACTACTCGATTAAAATTGAGATACACGCCTACTAAGACCTCATGAAAAATAGTCAATCTTAACCTCCTAGACTTCATAATTAAAATTTACTGCCACATTTCCTTTCAAAATTTAAGTACTATTTACCCATTCTCTATACATCATTGCCTAATTAGTTCTATAACCCTATGAATATTATGGGTTCTCCCTTAAATATTATAGACCTATCTTAGATCTATCACCTCATGAATACTCTACTCCTTTATTCAATACCTATACTTGGCATTTACTGATACAATGTTCCATTGAAATAAACTCCATTCTCGTAAAAGTATACTCTACCTCATCCATACTACGATATCTTACTCTACCTTTTATCATGAAATCTACAACTGATCATTTCTTAGTCTACGTATAAGTGAAAAATCCTCATTAATGACTTACTATGTGCATGACTACAACAACATCATTTGCCTCATCACTATTTTCCTTTCTTCGATTACTATACCTCTACATTCATTCTTCTAACTCTGTGCACTTTAAATACTACTACTTATAATATTGTAACTCATACTATATCTTCGGATGAGAACCCTACCCAAGCTCTAAAACATACTTCCTCATAAGCGTGTCAACTGAAATGATATTTAGGAAAATGAGTGTGGGAACGCATATCACTTTTAGCTCGAATGAATATGAATTAAAAGTGTATTATTTCAAATCTCCACACTTAAGCTCATTCGCGGGCTTCTTTCAAGCTCCTCTGAGGACTCTTGAATTTTCTAAAGACTTCTTGTAGGAGTAACTCATCCAAAAGGATCTAGGATTTACTTTTAAACTAACTTGACTATCAGGGGTAGTCGAATGGATAAGAGGATTCTAAAAATCCTTTTCAATCTTGAAAAATCTTGAAAAAATCTTGAATGGAGTCTTCTAATTTGATTTTCCCTTAGAGTGTTGCCCTAGGGTTTGAGAGAGAAGATAATGATGGATTAAAAGATGAAAATCTGTTTGTTTTGCGATTTTAATTCGTCAAGAAATTCTATTAGAGTTCTCTTGGAGGTAAAATGACAAAAAGACCCATTTTAATGTTTTCCCATTGACTAATTCATCATTGCATTATATCAGTTACTAAGATGGTCGTAACTTTTTACTCAGAAACTGGATTGACGTGAAAATTGTGGCTTTAAAAAGTAGATTTAAATATCTTTAATTTGAGAGGCTATGGACCATGTAGCTCTTTATATTCTAAGAGGCATGGTCGTTTAAAATTGACCCAAGTAGAATCTTACATCGAAACTTAATCGATAAGTAAACTTTTAACTCTACTTTGTGTTAGGGAATTCTAGTCACCTTATGTTTCTATATGTTTGGAGTAATTCATGGATTTGTGAGACTGAACATATTGAGACACATGATTGCTTATATGAATAGGCTCCAAAAACTTAGCATAGATGTGAATATCTCTAAAGTATATGAGTATAGGTCATAGACACAATTATGATATTAGGAATATTCAAAAGATTTTGTAGTAGCTTTGTTGACGAATATGCAAGATTATGAACAAATTGATATATCTCTATATCTCTTTCTGAAGACATCACTATCTCATCCTCAACACTTTAATTGATTTCTGATCATATCATCTCCCCCTTAGGTTTGAAGTTGACACTTGAAAGTTGTGGATCTATTCAAACATCTTCACACTGGTCTACATTCCCTTTGCTCTAATACTCGGGAAAGGCTTAGCTCATCGCTAGTGAACTTTGCATAAGCAGGTATAAAGACTCCTTCTAAAACCTCTTTCTAAGATGCTTCTATTAACCTCTTCTCATTAGTTCGTAAGGCTGTTTAATTTAACCTTAAAAGGAAAAAATTTAATGCTTACATCAACCTATTCCACATTGACAACTCAAACATATTATCTAGACACATATGAAAAAAATAAAGTTAATAAGAACCTCATCTTGTTACATACAACCTCTGGTACACCTGTTAATACTCTTGTTACTCTAATGACATAGCGACACTTCACTCCTCTTACCTCAATGTTAGAATCCCATACTTGTACCGATAACCTTCATTGTAACCAACCTCTTTAACTCATCTCCAACTATGTGTCAAGTCTACCAGAAAACTAACATCATCACCCATATGTTGCCATTCTTTTTTACCACGACACTCATCTAAAATTCAAGTTTAATGTTTATTACTAATCCTGGATATCAACATGATTGCTCGCTTACTATACTAACTTACAACTTCTCGATTAAAATTGAGATACATGCCTACTAAGACCTCATGAAAAATAGTCAATCTTAACCTCCTAGACTTCATATTTAAAATTTACTGCCACATTTCCTTTCAAAATTTAAGTACTATTTACCCATTCTCTATACATCATTGCCTAATTAGTTCTATAACCCTATGAATATTATGGGTTCTCCCTTAAAAATTATAGACCTATCTTAGATCTATCACCTCATGAATACTCTACTCCTTTATTCAATACCTATACTTGGCATTTACTCACACAATGTTCCATTGAAATAAACTCCATTCTTGTAAAAGTATACTCTACCTCATCCATACTACGATATCTTACTCTACCTTTTATCGTGAAATCTACAACTGATCATTTATTAGTCTACGTATAAGTGAAAACTCCTCATTAATGACTTACTATGTGCATGACTACAACAACATCATTTGCCTCATCACTATTTTCCTTTCTTCGATTACTATACCTCTACATTCATTCTTCTAACTCTGTGCACTTTAAATACTACTACTTATAATATTGTAACTCATACTATATCTTTTGATGAGAACCCTACCCAAGCTCTAAAACATACTTCCTCATAAGCGTGTCAACTGAAATGATATTTAGGAAAATGAGTGTGGGAACGCATATCACTTTTAGCTCGAATGAATATGAATTAAAAGTGCATTATTTCAAATCTCCACACTTAAGCTCATTCGCGGGCTTCATTCAAGCTCCTCTGAGGACTATTGAATTTTCTGAAGACTTCTTCTAGGAGTAACTCATCCAAAAGGATCTAGGATTTACTTTTAAACTAACTTGACTATCAGGGGTAGTCGAATGGATAAGAGGATTCTAAAAATCCTTTTCAATCTTGAAAAATATTGAAAATATTGGAGTCTTCTAATTTGATTTTCCCTTAGAGTGTTGCCCTATGGTTTCAGAGAGAAGATAATGATGGATTAAAAGATGAAAATCTGATTGTTTTGCGATTTTAATTCGTCAAGAAATTCTATTAGAGTTCTCTTGGAGGTAAAATGACAAAAAGACCCATTTTAATGTTTTCCCATCGACTAATTCATCATTGCATTATATCAGTTACTAAGATGGTCGTAACTTTTTACTAAGAAATTGGATTGACGTGAAAATTGTGGCTTTAAAAAGTAGATTTAAATATCTTTAATTTGAGAGGCTATGGACCATGTAGCTCTTTATATTCTAAGAGGTATGGTCGTTTAAAATTGACCCAAGTAGAATCTTACATCGAAACTTAATCGATAAGTAAACTTTTAACTCTACTTTGTGTTAGGGAATTCTAGTCACCTTATGTTTCTATATGTTTGGAGTAATTCATGGATTTGTGAGACTGAACATATTGAGACACATGATTGCTTATATGAATAGGCTCCAGAAACTTAGCATAGATGTGAATATCTCTAAAGTATATGAGTATAGGTCATAGACACAATTATGATATTAGGAATATTCAAAAGATTTTTTAATAGCTTTGTTGACGAATATGAAAGATTATAAACAAATTGATATATCTCTAAATCTCTTTCTGAAGACATCACGATCTCATCCTCAACACTTTACTTGATTTCTGATCATATCATCTCCCCCTTAGGTTTGAAGTTGACACTTGAAAGTTATGGATCTATTCAAACATCTTCACACTGGACTACATTCCCTTTGCTCTAATACTCGGGAAAGGCTTAGCTCATCGCTAGTGAACTTTGCATAAGCAGGTATAAAGACTCCCTCTAAAACCTCTTTCTAAGATGCTTCTATTAACCTCTTCTCATTAGTTCATAAGGCTGTTTAATTTAACTCTAAAGGGAAAAAATTTAATCCTTACATCAACCTATTCCACCTTGACAACTCAAACATATTATCTAGACACATATGAAAAAAATAAAGTTAATAAGAACCTCATCTTGTTACATACAACCTCTGGTACACCTGTTAATACTCTTGTTACTCTAATGACATATCGACACTTCACTACTCTTACCTCAATGTTAGAATCCCATACTTGTATCGATAACCTTCATTGTAACCAACCTCTTTAACTCATCTCCAACTATGTGTCAAGTCTACCAGAAAACTAACATCATCACCCATATGTTGCCATTCTTTTTTTACCACAACACTCATCTAAAATTCAAGTTTAATGTTTATTACTAATCCTGGATATCAACATGATTGCTCGCTTACTAAACTAACTTACAACTACTCGATTAAAATTGAGATACACGCCTACTAAGACCTCATGAAAAATAGTCAATCTTAACCTCCTAGACTTCATAATTAAAATTTACTGCCACATTTCCTTTCAAAATTTAAGTACTATTTACCCATTCTCTATACATCATTGCCTAATTAGTTCTATAACCCTATGAATATTATGGGTTCTCCCTTAAAAATTATAGACCTATCTTAGATCTATCACCTCATGAATACTCTACTCCTTTATTCAATACCTATACTTGGCATTTACTGACACAATGTTCCATTGAAATAAACTCCATTCTCGTAAAAGTATACTCTACCTCATCCATACTACGATATCTTACTCTACCTTTTATCATGAAATCTACAACTGATCATTTCTTAGTCTACGTATAAGTGAAAACTCCTCATTAATGACTTACTATGTGCATGACTACAACAACGTCATTTGCCTCATCACTATTTTCCTTTCTTCGATTACTATACCTCTACATTCATTCTTCTAACTCTGTGCACTTTAAATACTACTACTTATAATATTGTAACTCATACTATATCTTCGGATGAGAATCCTACCCAAGCTCTAAAACATACTTCCTCATAAGCGTGTCAACTGAAATGATATTTACGAAAATGAGTGTGGGAACGCATATCACTTTTAGCTCGAATGAATATGAATTAAAAGTGCATTATTTCAAATCTCCACACTTAACCTCATTCGCGGGCTTCTTTCAAGCTCCTCTGAGGACTATTGAATTTTCTGAAGACTTCTTCTAGGAGTAACTCATCCAAAAGGATCTAGGATTTACTTTTAAACTAACTTGACTATCAGGGGTAGTCGAATGGATAAGAGGATTCTAAAAATCCTTTTCAATCTTGAAAAATATTGAAAAAATCTTGAATGGAGTCTTCTAATTTGATTTTCCCTTAGAGTGTTGCCCTAGGGTTTGAGAGAGAAGATAATGATGGATTAAAAGATGAAAATCTGATTGTTTTGCGATTTTAATTCGTCAAGAAATTCTATTTGAGTTCTCTTGGAGGTAAAATGACAAAAAGACCCATTTTAATGTTTTCCCATCGACTAATTCATCATTGCATTATATCGTTACTAAGTTGGTCGTAACTTTTTACTAAGAAATTGGATTGACGTGAAAATTGTGGCTTTAAAAAGTAGATTTAAATATCTTTAATTTGAGAGGCTATGGGCCATGTAGCTCTTTATATTCTAAGAGGTATGGTCGTTTAAAATTGACCCAAGTAGAATCTTACATCGAAACTTAATCGATAAATAAACTTTTAACTCTACTTTGTGTTAGGGAATTCTAGTCACCTTATGTTTCTATATGTTTGGAGTAATTCATGGATTTGTGAGACTGAACATATTGAGACACATGATTGCTTATATGAATAGGCTCCAGAAACATAGCATAGATGTGAATATCTCTAAAGTATATGAGTATAGGTCATAGACACAATTATGATATTAGGAATATTCAAAAGATTTTGTAGTAGCTTTGTTGACGAATATGCAAGATTATGAACAAATTGATATATCTCTAAATCTCTTTCTGAAGACATCACTATCTCATCCTCAACACTTTAATTGATTTCTGATCATATCATCTCCCCCTTAGGTTTGAAGTTGACACTTGAAAGTTATGGATCTATTCAAACATCTTCACACTGGTCTACATTCCCTTTGCTCTAATACTCGGGAAAGGCTTATCTCATCGCTAGTGAACTTTGCATAAGCAGGTATAAAGACTCCTTCTAAAACCTCTTTCTAAGATGCTTCTATTAACCTCTTCTCATTAGTTCATAACGCTGTTTAATTTAACCTTAAAGGGAAAAAATTTAATGCTTACATCAACCTATTCCACATTAACAACTCAAACATATTATCTAGACACATATGAAAAAAATAAAGTTAATAAGAACCTCATCTTGTTACATACAACCTCTGGTACACCTGTTAATACTCTTGTTACTCTAATGACATAGCGACACTTCACTACTCTTACCTCAATGTTAGAATCCCATACTTGTATCGATAACCTTCATTGTAACCAACCTCTTTAACTCATCTCCAACTATGTGTCAAGTCTACCAGAAAACTAACATCATTACCCATATGTTGCATTCTTTTTTACCACGACACTCATCTAAAATTCAAGTTTAATGTTTATTACTAATCCTGGATATCAACATGATTGCTCGCTTACTATACTAACTTACAACTACTCGATTAAAATTGAGATACACGCCTACTAAGACCTCATGAAAAATAGTCAATCTTAACCTCCTAGACTTCATAATTAAAATTTACTGCCACATTTCCTTTCAAAATTTAAGTACTATTTACCCATTCTCTATACATCATTGCCTAATTAGTTCTATAACCCTATGAATATTATGGGTTCTCCCTTAAAAATTATAGACCTATCTTAGATCTATGACCTCATGAATACTCTACTCCTTTATTCAATACCTATACTTGGCATTTACTTACACAATGTTCCATTGAAATAAACTCCATTCTGGTAAAAGTATACTCTACCTCATCCATACTACGATATCTTATTCTACCTTTTATCATGAAATCTACAACTGATCATTTCTTAGTCTACGTATAAGTGAAAACTCCTCATTAATGACTTACTATGTGCATGACTACAACAACATCATTTGCCTCATCACTATTTTCCTTTCTTCGATTACTATACCTCTACATTCATTCTTCTAACTCTGTGCACTTTAAATACTACTACTTATAATATTGTAACTAATACTATATCTTCGGATGAGAACCCTACCCAAGCTGTAAAACATACTTCCTCATAAGCGTGTCAACTGAAATGATATTTAGGAAAATGAGTGTGGGAACGCGTATCACTTTTAGCTCGAATGAATATGAATTAAAAGTGCATTATTTCAAATCTCCACACTTAAGCTCATTCGCGGGCTTCTTTCAAGCTCATCTGAGGACTCTTGAATTTTCTGAAGACTTCTTCTAGGAGTAACTCATCCAAAAGGATCTAGGATTTACTTTTAAACTAACTTGACTATCAGGGGTAGTCGAATGGATAAGAGGATTCTAAAAATCCTTTTCAATCTTGAAAAATATTGAAAAAATCTTGAATGGAGTCTTCTAATTTGATTTTCCCTTAGAGTGTTGCCCTAGGGTTTGAGAGAGAAGATAATGATGGATTAAAAGATGAAAATCTGATTGTTTTGCGATTTTAATTCGTCAAGAAATTCTATTAGAGTTCTCTTGGAGGTAAAATGACAAAAAGACCCATTTTAATGTTTTCCCATCGACTAATTCATCATTGCATTATATCAGTTACTAAGATGGTCGTAACTTTTTACTCAGAAATTTGATTGACGTGAAAATTATGGATTTAAAAATTAGATTTAAATATCTTTAATTTGAGAGGCTATGGGCCATGTAGCTCTTTATATTCTAAGAGGTATGGTCGTTTAAAATTGACCCAAGTAGAATCTTACATCGAAACTTAATCGATAAGTAAAGTTTTAACCCTACTTTGTGTTAGGGAATTGTAGTAACCTTAATTGATATCCAAAATAATTCCCATACAAAAGAATGTACCTTTAAACATATGAGAAATTTAAGAATCACCCAAAATGACCCCACAAGTAAATGAAGAGTTATTCGAGTCTTAACTTAGAAATTTTTGAGGTGCTATAGACCAAGTGAGTAGAATTGAAATAAGGCTTGTGTTGAGAGGGTAGAATTGAAAATTGAATAAAGAATGTGCCAGCAATTATGTAAATTGAATAGATGAGGCTACGATTTAAATCACTTAAAGGAAAATCAATTGAATTATTATTTAATTAATGATGTACTACACATAATAATTAATTATTATACAAAATAAGTACACTTAAATATTTTTAACTCTAAATAAAGGAAAGAGGGACTACACCAGAGATATACAACAACATGCCCTGTGTAATCTCATAAATTGGGTCTAAAGAAGGTAGAGTTTATGCAGATTTTTATCCCTACCCCATAGAGGTAGAGAGGTTTCCGCACATCAGCTTGAAATAAATCAATTTGAAAAAGGGAATACATAAATTAGAACAGTAAAAACTATGGAATAGTGTGAAAGGGGAGCAACACACAATATATCGAGGAAAGAACAATACTGAAGACAATATAATGTGATAACTAAACCACAAAGCACATGTGATAATCGATATTAAAGAACAAGAAATTAAGATAATAGTGTTAATACCACCGCTATGAAAGAACGTCCAAGTATGACCAGCGATCCTATACTAAGGAAAGCGAGAGAATGCTCAACTATTAACTAACCTTGTACCTTAATTTGAGACCTCCATACCCCCTATCTAAGGTAATATCCTCGGTAAGTTCAAGATACATTATATGTTTATCTAATGTACTATCGCAATACTTCTTCGACCTTCCTCTACCTGTTTTGATGCCCACTATTTTTAACAACTAACACCTACTCTCGAGACATCTACACTTCTCCATTTCCCATGTCCAAACTATCTTAACCTCTCTTCTCTTATCGTATCCACTTATTACGCAACTCCTACCTTGTCCCAAATATATTCATTCCTAATTTTAATACTATGCATATGTCTACACATCAACCTTAACATTCTCATGTTAAAGGTTTTCATCTTCCAAAATATGATTTCTTGACTGGTCTAACACTCTATCTCATACAACATAGTAGGTATAACCACAACTCTATAGAGTTCACCTTTATGTTTTGACGGTACCCTCTTATCACACAAGAATTTGAAGGCGAGCCTCCATTTTGCTCATCACAGAATCAATACGATGTGTGACATCCTCCTCGATGTTCCTATTACCATGAAGTAACTACCCTAGATACTTGGAACATCCTCTCTTTAAGATGACCTGAGCATCAAGCCTCACTTCTACATTGACTTCATGTGTTACTTTAATGAACTTAGGCTCTAAGTATTTAGTCTTGGTCATGCTCAACCTAACCCTTTTGCCTCTCCAGAGTTCATCTCCTAAATTGGAGCCTATGATTAACTCCACACCGGAGACATACGTACATAACTATTTTCTATTGGAATTTAATGGCATACAACAAAGAAAATGACCACATCTAAACAAATAACCTCCATAGAACAATTCAATAACCATAAATTTATGACAATTCAAGGACCACATGCAATAAATAATTACTCAATGCGTCCCAATTTATGTAGGCACCATTCGACTTGGCACAAAGTTTAAGAAAAATGGAGGACTTTTAAAACCTGTCTGTAAGCATTGAGATTTTCTTGAATTCAAATTTATAAATTAATTTGAATTATATTAAATTCAAGAAAATAGTTGAGGTTAATGGCAATCCAATTCAAAATAAATAAGCCACTTAAACCATGCCACATGTCAAAGTTATGTGGCAATCCAATTCAAATTAAATTAGCCACTAAGATCATGCCACGTCCCAAATCTATGTGGCGATCCAAATCAAATTAAATAAGCCACTAAAATCATGTCATGTGTCAAAGTTATGTGGCAATCCAAGTCAAACTAAATGAGCCACTAGAATAACGCCATGTGTACATGTGACATGTTCTGACCAATCAGATCAAAGCTTTTCACTTGAGAAATGTGATTGGCCGGTTCAAACCGACCAATCAAATCACACCAGTAGACCACTCCCTACTACTATAAATGGGGATCCTCATTATTCATAGAGGGGAGGTTTTTAAGAACAAGAATCTAGAAGAGAGATCATGGATAAAAGCCTACAAATTCTCTACAATCTGCAAGTTCAAGCAATCAAGTTCAAAGTTCAAGATTCAAGATCAATTTACTTGTTCATGCTAATTATTCGTCATAACCATACAAATGTTCGTGACAAATAATTCACACTCAAGTTTGTAGACTAAAGATTCAAGATCAAGCTATTCAAGCCCTTAACTCTAAATTAAATTCAAGTCATACATATTTCATATTATTTTGAAGAATCATAGGATTATCATAAAGATTGTAACACACACTATATTTTGAAATCAAATACTACATTTTGTTACTTCTATTTTCCTATCTTGATTATTTATTTTTCTCGGCTTGAAAATTTGTTTTTTTACAAATTTTGGCATGCCAGTGGGACCGTCTCTACCTCTCATCTCTTTACATCGATCATCAAATTTCAAGAACAATAAAGTGACTTCTAAGAAGTTCAACTCCAAATCTCTTGTTGTGTAAGACTGTCGATTCCAAGTTTTCCTCGGTGGTGGAGAACATACTGGATGCTACTTTGTAAAGTTTGGGACCTATCATAAGGAACAAAGCAAACTTACTAGTACAACAAACATTTCAAACATCCTCTACATCAGTTCCTATTCTGGATCTCCCATCCTCAAAGGGGGAAATACTCTCTCTGAATAAATTAGTAGAAGGTGGGAATATAACTGAGATTTTTGAAAATACATTGACCCAACTCAGTCGATTCAGTAATAAGAATCGTACTATTCAAGATGAGGATGATGTTTTGGTCAGTAGATCTGCCCCAGTCACTCCACATAACTTGATCCAATCAAATTTCAGTTTGAGGAAAAGTATGTGCTTTACTGCATCACCCATAATGTCAATCCAAGCAATGATGAATAACACCTCAATTGTCGAAGAAAAAATTGCGAATTGGACAAAGGCAATTGAAGGTCTAATAAAGTATGTGCAAGATCAGGATAATCTAATTGTTAAGTTAACGAACATGGTTGAAAATGTTATGGAGGGAGGCTCAAGCCATGCACTAGGAAAACTCCCCATGGTGCAAGAAAAGGGAGAATCATCTACAAAGCAAACACATGTTGATGAGGAACTGCAAGTATATGCTGAAGGGGGAATTCCCATTCATAAACTAAAAGACTTCATAATGGAAACTATCAAAGTCAAATATGACGTCCCTTCAAAGTCATCATTTACATATACCAAGCCATACACTTCAAGAATCGATGTTTTGAAGATACGTGCAACTTATCAACCTCCAAATTTCAACAATTCGAAGGCAAGGGAAATCTAAAGCAACACATTGCATATTTTGTTGAAACTTGCTATAATGCTGAAACATATGGAGATTATCTGGCTAAATAGTTTTTGCGCTTCTTGCAAGGAAATGCCTTGGACTGGTATACGGATCTCGAAGTTTGTTCCATTGATGATTGGGAATAACTTGAACATGAATTTCGCAATGGTTTTTATATCATGAGATGCACTGTGAGCATGATTGAACTCACAAATATACGTCAATGGAACGATGAAAATGTCATTGAGTTCATTAATTGATGGAGGAATGCGAGCCTCAATTGCAAGGATACGCTTAGTGAAACCTCTGGAATAGAAATATGCATTCAAGGAATACATTGGGGACTTAATTACGTTTAACATGTTATCAAGCCCAAGTCACTTGAGAAACTAGCCACACGAGCTCATGATATGGAGTTAAGCATGTCTTCAAGCGGAAATGAAGGACCACCTATTTATGAACCTCGTAGAGAAAAATACAAAGTGGACGCAAAGAAAGGGCGGGGGGGGGGGGGATTTACACCCAAGTCTGAAAACAAAGAGTCAATGAATGTTAAGGCTGCACCTTTGAAAGTAGCCACAAAGCTAAGCAACAATCAAATTGTGAAGAACAGGACTTCTTAAAACAACGCCAACCGAAAGTTATCTTTCAAGAAATCAAAGCAGAAGAGTACCCATTCATGGACTCAGATGTTCCAGCAATTTTTAAAGATCTCCTTGTGTTGAAACTCTTTGATTTATCTGAAATGAAGCGCCCATATAAAGCTGGAAGGATTAATGATCCTAATTACTGCAAATATCATCGTTTGATGGGCCATCCTATTGAAAAGTGTTTAATCTTTAAGGAAAAGATCATGGACTTAGCTCGTGAAGGAAAGATATTACTTGAAGATGAGAGGGAAAATTCAAATCAAGTTTCTACCAATTTTCGCTCACATGATCCCATAGTTCTTTGCAACTTTGTCGAAGTACATAATTGTGATGATGTCCTAGCCTCATTACCACCAATGATGATCAATTTTGGTGACTTAGAACCGATAGATGTCAGCATATCATTGTCTCTTACATCGATTGAGGAGGTAATAGTGAGAGGGAACTCTTTAGCAGAAAATAAATATGAGGGTGCCAATGATGAAGGATGGATTTTGGTGACATGACAAAGATGCTGCAAAGCAAACTCACGAAGAGAGCTAAGCGAGGAAGTGACAAGAGGAAAAATGAAGAAACTACTCGAGGAGTGAAGAAAAATGCGAAGAAATTGAGAGTCATGGAAAATCACGATAAAAAATAGCGTTCTCTGGTAACATTAGAGAAATTCTTGCCAAGCTGGTTCCACACTAAGATTTCTCATTGTGACACCAAGGCCTAACTTTGTTACATTGAGAAAGTGGAAATAACAAGGGAAGAATCATCACCAACCGCCGTCATATGAAAATCCCATTGAGTTTCTCTCAGAACTAGTGAATACTTGTGATGCAAAGTTCACGTTCACTAATGATGATCTTTTATTTGGTGAAACATCACATAATCGTCCTTTATATATGGTAGGTTTTGTGCGTGGGGATAAAGTAAATAGGATTATGGTGGATTATGGTTCTGGAGTTAATTTCCTTTCTATTCGGACTTTGAAATAACTGGGAATCCCGATGAATGAATTATCTGAAAGTCGTTTAATGATTCAGGGATTCAACCAAGGGGGGAAAGAGCAATTGGTGCCATAAAAAAAGATATAAAAATGGAAGATATGTGTTCGAGTGCATGGATGCACGTTATTGACTCAAAGGCCTCATATAATATCTTTTTAGCAAGGTCATGGATCCACGAGAGTAAAGTAATATCATCCACATACCATCTGTGTTTTAAATACTTTAAAGATGGGGTTCAAACGAAGGCAGTCGCTGATGATAGGACTTTCACCGAGACAGATGCGCACTTTGCAGACGCAAAGTTCTACTTAAAGAATTTGGTCTCAAAGGAAGTCAAAGTTGATAACTCGATACTAATCAGAAAGGCTGATATCTCAAAGAGAGCTTATGTAGCAACTCAAAAGTTGGGGGTTATGACAGAAAAAAATCAACAACTTCCGGATATGAGCAGAGTACCCAAGGAGAGCGAGACATCTTTAAGCAAGAGAGTGTCTCCTATTCTTCACTATATCCTAAAGGCAATTAAAGTCAAAATTCAACCTTTTGAGTTGCACAATAAAGAATTAACATTTCCTATCAAACAAATTGATTCAATCAAATCACCTTCAAAAGTGATTAGAGGATTTGTCAAACCATTAAAATATGATTCATATGAAGCACTTACTCAAAGGCGTACAATTGAAGGTTTTGACCCGAATGCTTATAAATTATTAGTGAAGGCGGGATATAATTTGGATGAAACCTCTAAATTAGGGAAGATCCCCCATGAAGTTGTTGTAAAGGTAAATCATGGACTAAATCCTACTCAAAGGATGTTGATGGAAAGACTGTACATGGTTAAACAATCACGTGAAATGCTTGGGTTACAAACAACCATCACCAGTACGAATCTCTATTAGAAGGATGAGCATCAACTATAATACTATGATAGAAGAACCAGTGATGTCTAACGAAAGGCCTTCTATGTTTGATCGACTTACTGTCCCAACTTTTAACATTTCTGTATTTGATCGGCTTGCCAAGTCAACTCAAGAAACTTCAGAGTTTGATCATTTGGGACCGATGAAAAGGAAATACAAGCACCAAGGAGATTGTAGAAAAATGGGAGGACACATTCATTCTCTAGAGAAAGGTCCACCCAAGAATTGTTATAGTTTGATTCCTTCTAGAATGAGGCAGGAAGAAAAACTTGTAGGTTAATATGAAAAGGTCCTGAGAGCAAGAACATATACCATAGTTCACACTAACGAGCGGGACGAAGATGAAGGAAGTGTAGGATCATCACACTACATTACAATTTGTGACAAAGAAAATGATTCACCTCATTCAAGGATAATGGAGAAATTTGTTGATGTTCATACAATTCATGACATATCCTTTGATGATGGTGATCCTCCAGAAGACGAGGACGCAAAAGATGCACCCCCTGAACTCGAGAAAGGCATGAAGAATACTATTGATACCTTAAAAGAACTGAACCTTGGGATTGATGATGATATTAGACCTACATATGTAAGTGTCTTATTGAAGGACAATGAAGAAAGGGAATACATTGAGTTTCTGATGGAGTATAGAGATGTATTTGCCTGGAGCTACAAAGATATTCATGGATTAGATCCTAGAGTTGCAGTTCATCATCGTACTGTGAAATGAGGCGTTCACCTTGTTAAGAAATCTCAACGTTGATTTAGACCTAAATTAGTTCCTTTGATCAAAAAATAAGTCAACAAGCTGAAGCGGGTTTCATCCGGGAAGTTAAATATCCTACATGGATTTCAAGCATTTTGCCGGTAAGAAAGAAGAATGGTCAAATATGAGTTTGTGTTGACTTTAGGGTTCTTACTAATGCATGCCCTAAGGTTGACTTCCCTCTTCCAATCCGTGAGCTTCTGATTGATGCCACGACTTGATATGAGACAAAGTCTTCTATGTACGGTTCATCTGGATAAAATTAAATTTGCATGGCACCAAAAGATGAAGAACTTACTGCATTTCTTACTCCTAAAGGCATATATTGCTACAAAGTAATCCCGTTTGGTTAAAAAACTGTTGGAGCTACTTATCAACGATCCATGCTACATATTTTTGATGACATGCTTCATAAAAATGTTGAGTGTATGTTGATGAGTTAGTGGTGAAATCATGAAACAAATGTGACCATTTGCAAGATTTGAGAATGGTGTTTGAACGACTTTGAAGATACCAACTAAAAATGAACACTTTGAAATGTGCCTTTGGGGTTACTTTACGAAAGTTTCTTGGTTTTATTATATGACATCGAGGGATCGAAATTAACCAAGACAAAATAGATGATATTTTGAAGATGCCTGAGCCTAAAGATGTTCATGAGTTGAAAAGCTTGTATGGAAAATTGACATACCTTAGAAGGTTTATCTTGACTCTAGCTAGAAGATGCCAACCATTCGGTCATCTTATGAAAAAAGATGTTCCTTTCAAATGGGATCAGGCTTGTACCAATGCTTTCGAGAGCATAAAATCTTATTTGATGAAGCCGCCAGTACCTGTAGCTCCTATACCTCGAAAACCATTAATATTATATATTGCTGCACAAGAAAAGTCAGTAGGAGCACTTCTAGTACAAGAAAACAATGAAGGGAAATAAAATGCCCTTTATTACTTGAGTAGGACGATGACACAAAATGAGATCAAGTATTTACCTGTTGAGAAATTATGCCTCGCCTTGGTATTCTCAATTTAAAAGATGAAACATTACATTCAAGCTCATGTTGTATGACTTGTGTCTAAAGCAAATCCTATAAAATTTGTCATGTCCAAACCTGTCTTGAGTGATCGGCTAGCAAGGTGGTGCATCCAATTTCAACAATTTTAAATCACATATATCACTCAAAAGGCAGTAAAAGGACAAGTGCTAGAAGATTTCTTAGCCAATCATCCAATTCCAAACGATTTGTAGTTATCTCATGAGTTACCTGATGAAGATGCAATGTTAATTGAAATCCAACCACATTGGAAGATGTATTTTGATGGAGCTACGCATAGAGAAGGAGCCAACCTGGAGTAGTGTTTGTCACTTCATATGGAGAAGTCCTACCATATTTCTTAACTCTTATAGAACACTGCTCTAATAATGTTGTTGAATATCAAGCACTTTTACTCAGGCTTGAAATGGCTATTGATATGAAACAATTGCAGTTGCAAAGTTATGGTGATTCCAACTTAGTGATTAATCAAGTATTAGGGGATTATGAAGTGAAGAAGCCTGAGTTACTCCCATTTTGCAATTATGCTCAAAAGATGATAGGTTGGCATGGGGAGGTTACTATTCAGTATATCCCTAGAAAGGCAAATAAGAAGGTTGATTCGTTGGCAACTTTAGCTTCTGGATTAGCATCACCCGATGTTTTCCAAAAATGGTTAGTTCCACCACGAGATAAGCATATAGAAGAATTTGGACAAGCTATTGCTACTTCCGAGGGTGAAATATAAAACTGGCGACAAACCAATAATTGATAACTTGTGTTATGGAATATTACCAGAAAATCTACGAAGGAGGACCAAAATCCGATGACGAGCCACTTGACCAAAATCCGATGACGAGCCCATTTTTTATTTATTATAAAGATACACTCTATAGGCGGTCATTTGATGGGGTACTCTTACGTTGTTTGGGGGCAGATGAATCTATTCAAGCCTTGCAAGAAGCACACTCTGGAGTATGCGGAGCGCATCAATCGGGCCCAAAATTTCATTTTCATTTAAAAAGGATGGGATATTATTGGCAAACTATGTTAAAAGATTACTTAGATTATGCCCGAAGGTGTCAAGATTTCCAATTTCATGCTAGTTTAATACATCAACCCCCTGAAGTGCTACACCCAAGTCAATCGAAGCTTGGGGTTTGGACGTTGTTTGGCCCTTTCCTAAATCCTCGGGTGGTCATTTGTACATCCTTGCAGCAATTGATTATTTTTCTAAATGGTCAAAAGTTGTTTATCTCAAAGAAGTGAAGAAAGAGAATGACACCACTTTTAGTCGGGTCAATATTATCTATCGTTTTGGCATTCCTCGCTATATATTGACAGAAAATGGAAAGCCATTTGATAACAAGTTGATTACAAGGATATGTGAGATTTTTGACTTCAAGCAACGCAATTCCTCAATGCTAGGCTGCCGCTAATGGGCTCGCTGCAGCATTCAACAAAACACTCTGCAATTTGTTGAAGAAAGTTTTCTCCAAATCCAAGAGAGATTGGCATGAAAAAATGGAAGAAGCTCTTTGGGCATATAGGACCACGTATCGCACACCAACACGTGTGACTCTTTATTCTCTTGTTTATGGAATTGAAGCAGACCTTTCACTCGAGCGTCAAATTCCGTCATTACGTCTTTCCATTCAAGAAGGACTCACTGATGAAGAAAATGCTCGGTTACGTCTTGAAATATTGGAAGCTCTTGATGAAAAAAGACTAGAGGCTCAATAAAGTTTAGAATGCTATCAATCTCGTCTATCTCGATCTTTTAATAAAAAGGTTTTTCTTAGATGCTTTCATGTTTGTGACCAGGTTCTTGTTGTAAGAAGACCCATTATTACCTCTCGTCAATCTGGAAGCAAGTTCTCCACTAAAATGGGATGGGCCTTATGTGGTACACGAAGTATATTCAAGTGGCGCCTACAAACTTGTTGACTGAAAAGGATTGCTCGTTTGCCCTATTAATGGGAAGTTTATGAAAAGATACTATCCCTAAAGGAAATAAGATTCTCCTTAATGTACAAGCCTAAACTGCATGTAACTCCTGGCCCGCAAGAGTATAAACTGTGTACAACACAAAAAAAAAATCACTTAGTCTCCAGAACTACGTTGTGACTTGATCCTCTTCACTGAGGTACGTAGGCTCTTAGAATTATATTTTATGTTCAGTCGCATGAGTTACAAAAAAAACTCACATTTCCAACTTAATCCTCTTCATCAAGATATGTAGGCATTTACAGTTTCACCTCAATTTCAATCTCATAAGTTCAAAAATAAAAGGGAAAACTAAACAATTATATGCACATCGCAGTATTACTTTCAGATGTCATAGATTGTCATTTGAGTCGACACAAATGAAATATCTATATAAATTCATAAAGCTTTTAACCATGATTTTGTACATATTATATTATGGAAAGTCATCTTTCCTATGGAATAAAAAAGGGGCACATTATTTTGACCTTTCTGCGCTGAGATGTGATTCTTTTAAAAAATAAATCGGGGCCATGCGAATATGAAATGGTTAGCATTGCATTCATCAAGAACAATTCTAAGAAATTTAAGCTACGAAGTTTTGACATGGTTAGATTATGAAGTTTGATTTTGATAAATCAAGTATCTCATGACTACGATGTTCTCGCATCATGATATATCCTTTGTTCTTTTAAGACACAAAGCTGATAGACAATTGATTTTAGAAGCTAAAGTACAAAAGAAATAATAAATGGACCATATTAAGGCAATCAAAATGTTTATTTTATATTTATATTAAGAACATCAACTAATCAATAAATATGCTAAAAAGAAAAGGGAGAGCAAAGAGCTAAAAGAAAATATTACGTAAGCTAATCTAAACATAGCTTATAATTAGCTAAATCTTGAAGAAAAACCTCTAAGACTAATCTGAGGCTTTTGTAGTTACTAACAAAACATCAGCGCATTTGTTGAACTCTTGTTCAACTTCCAAGATTTTAGATTCAACATCTTCAACTTCTTTCTTGGCGGTATCTCGAAGAATTTTTAGCTCCTTCACCTTGTTCTTTGCCTCCTTAAGGGATTGACAAGCAACCGATAATTCCTTAGATTTCTCATTCTTTTCATGAAATACAAGATCAAGTTGTTCCTTAGCTTTCAAATAAGACTCAGATTTCTCAAATTCTTTGGACTTATTAGCAAGAGTTGATCACACTTGGTCATAAGAAAAAACAAGTTTGAACAAAAACTCCAGTAAGTCTTCAAAGGGGAAATATCCACACCCATGGAATCTACATCTGTAAGAATTAGTTGAATCTCATCCTTAAGAGAAGAAGCAAGGTCTTCATTAAGGTCAAACAGTTTAGAAAGAATGTTAGTCCAAGCTACTTTGACAAAATCCTTTCAAATTTATGAGACAACCTTTCTTCCACCGAAAACAGACTTGCATGTTACTTGTTGCTTGGGGGACCTGAATAACATTTGTTATGGTTTTGTCATGATAGATATAAGTAACTTCTTATGTTTCTAGAGGCATAGAAGAAGATTTCCTTGAATCTGGATCTTCTACTGACTCAGTACTATCTTGAGGCTTTGCTTCCAACATGTTGACATTGCTTGGCTAACAAAAAAAAAGGGAGACATAATAATTAGTGAAGGACTTGGTACCATGGAGCAACATGCAAGTTAAAATTATTACCTATTTAATAGTTGTCAAAGTCCTTCAAGAACTAACATTGTTGTCAATAATCTCCGTTGCATGCAAATAATTATCTTCTGACTTTTATGGAGGTGGTCTCTCTCTTTTTCAGCAACGATCGCTATGGGTTCCACTACTCTCATATTAAAATGTCGGCTGTGAGAAGTATGATGAGTTTAAGTTTAACAATTTTCCTTCTGGACTTTTTCATTTGGAGATACATTGACCTTGTTTGGAATACCAACCCTACACTTTAAAATAGGAGATTGTTTCGGAATAAGAACTCTTCATCATTCTTTTGAAGGGAATCAGTAGTTGAACAAACAAAATTCACCAGAAACTGCACATGATTTTCAAGAAGGTTCCTGTGCACCTTTTCCCACAAGGACTCATAGTTATGGGAAGCAAACTTCTTTATATTAGATCCACTAGGAGGAAATGTTTCTTTTGCCCTAGATTTCATCAATACACAAATACGTGCAGGACTTAATCCATCTTCCAATGAGGCCTCATGAAAATCTTGATCTAGTCGAAAGACTCTTGAAAAAAGCTGAATTGACGATTGAATCTATGAATACTATATGGATCAAAGATAAAGACATATCCCTCCCTTAAAGTGAGATAGTTTGAGTGAATGCTCATAAAGAAATTTGATTGATATTCTTTTTCAGTCCCATCATCACGATATTGGTGTGAATGAGGTCTATGAACAAATGTTGCATCCCAAGCAATGGTTCCTCCTCCATATATACGCTTTCTTGCATCCTCTTTTCTAAAGTACCTAGTAGCTCCTTCACCAGAAAATATTGTCATAAGGGGATCAACCGGACCACTAGTTAATGGGTAATGGGTTTTAAAGTAAAAGTCCAAAACCGTACACATAATGGATTGTGAAACAAATTTGGATGATATCAAGTTGCGAACATCTTGAAATTGTGTTTAGACCCTTGTAAATGCTGGCTAAAACTGGAATCACAAGGATAACTCTCCTACCACAGGCCAAATGATAGGCGTTTCTAAAGACACCCGAATGAATAAAACCACATGCCTTAGATGGAAAAACGAATGTACACAACCAAAATGATGCAAATGCTGCCAAATATGTTTCATCCATCATATGACTCTTAACTTGTAACTTGTCGAACAATGCTTCTTCATCCGAAGACCACTTAAGAGACTCATCAATTGCCCTAGTTGGATTGTGAGATGATCTAAGACGAGCAAAGTTTTTTTCCTTTCTTGGCTGTCCTTACTTTATATCTTTCTTACACAAAAATTCTACCCATTTTTCCACAAAAACATCCTTATTTTCTGTTTGTAGCTGATGAAAGGCATCAAATAAATGCTCATAAGATTGAGGGAGGAACCTTTTTCCATTTTCAAATGTGCCTGTGAGTTCACACACACACACAAGATTTTGGGTTTCCTTGTTTTTTTTGTAGTATGCTTATGAAACTGCTTTTGCACATCAAGAGCAGATATGTTCTGCTTCGTAGTAGTTTGAGCTTGGACAGAGTGCTGCTTGGTATTGTTCTTGTTTTTGACACGATCTTTATCCCTATTCTCATGAGAGGTCCCGGTTACATAGACATAACACACACAAAAAAAAATGGACGATATAAATCAAGAATCTATTAACATATTTATGAATCCCAATCTTGGAAATGTAGAATCCGACTTTTCTTTACTACCCAGGACTTCGATACATTTAGAAATTAGGTAGAAGCATAAAGTTTATGATGATCAACTTGCTTATCATTAAGAACTTGAGAAGGATGCATGTTCTGGGCTTATTTCCGTCTACTCTTGATATTAGAGGCTTGACCAATAACAACTTGGTTAACGATGGTAGTATCATTTCCCGCAGACGGTACCAAATTGGTCCTAGTATTAGGGTTATCTTGGTTGGTTTGGTTCTTATCTCTCTCAGGGATCTTCTTTCTTTTCTGTTAACAGTGGCAAAACCATCATATTGATAATGACTTTCATCTGCTCGATTTCTCTATTGGTTCAAAGCCTCTTACTTTTGAGCTTTAATTCTTTTATCTCTATCTTTGTTTCTGCATTCCATGTCAAGATATCCTTGGAAATTACAGCAGAGAAAGTAGTGCTGGGAGGCATCCGTTCAACCTCAGAAAAGTAAGAGTGATATTGTTCATATTACAGAATTTTTTGAGTCTTCTGTTTCAGAATTCAAGTTTTTGTCAGAATCCTTTCAAAGTCATATTTTGGTGGAGGAAGCATTCGTTCATCTCGTCATTTCAAGTTTGCTACTTTAATACAGGTAATACCTCCTCCTTCATTCTCCTCGTCTCTTGTATTTCGACACTGCGTTGCCAGCGTCTCAAGGTACATGATGTTTGTTATTTGTCATGGAGTTCTTGGTTTGCCATTTTGTGTTGGTTCTGTTGCTCTTTACCCTGAGTTATTCCTTTTCAATATTTTGGTTTGGTCGAGTTCTATCTGATCCATGATTAAGAGTCGAGTTCTTAGTATGTCTCGATTCAAACAAATTTTGTTTCGGTGTCAAATGGTTGCATTTTCTTATTAAAAGATGTTGTCGTCCTTACTCTCTCAACCTCTAGAAGTGTATCCTGAATTATTTTTTTTGTCTTAGTTTATTTTTAGTGGTTATGAATGAGTGTAAATGATCAGTATTCAATGTCATGTCATTCATTTGTCTCCTTAAGCTAGTGTAAGAACTCGAATCTGCAATTACTCAAGCTTGTTTTTCATGTTTGTTTTGACTCATGTGTTTGTCTTGCTTTGATTTAATGCCTCATATGTCTTCCACAATTCAATTGTTCTGCATTTAGTTTCGTCAATGTTGATACTAGTCCTCGTGTAGATAAAGGGGTATTAGAAACTAGCTAATTCGATAGGTTAATGTGATATCTTCTTGTCTTCCTTTTTACTTTAAGCTGAACCATATATTGGATTGTTCAAACTTGTGTTGTTGCTAACAAAGTTAACCATGAGCGTTTGTTCCTCTTTTGGTATCAAATATGCTTTGTTTGAATGTTGTTGAATCTTCTCCTTTTGTCTATGTCTCGAACTGTTCAAGTTTTCAATCTCATTGTTTCCTTTGTTAATTTTGACATCTTTTGGTGCCCCCCTATGTTACTGTGTGTTTTGTTTTAAGTGAAATGATTGGGTAGTGAATCTGTTTAGTAACTCCCTATGTGCCCCATTATCCTCATCTTTATAGAATTCAAAAGTCTTAGGTTTGTCTGGTTTTGATACTTCTGCGCTTAACATGCTCCATTTGTTGTGTTTTATTTTGAACTATTACTTGCTTGTGAATACTATGAATCACATAGTTACTAGTGGCCCTTGCTTTGAAAGTGAACTAATGGGTTAGTCCCTTTCTTTAAAGATCAGTGGTTCTTGTATGTCTTAGAATGATTTCCCTTACTTTGTTCTTATTAGTAAACCTCTTATCTTGTTAGCCTTGTTCTTCAAACTCATAACGATTACAATGTCCGTAATTAGGAGGTCATGAGATTTGCTTCTAACAATTATCAAAGTTTTCTTCTTTTCTATTTTGATAGCTATTGGTTTATTTTCTCCTTCCCTTATAATTGCTGTATTGTTTATTTGTTCAAAGTTTATTAAAGTTGTAACCATAAAGTAGGAATTTGACTAAATAAAAGGTATTTTACTAACGTCCCACATAATGTCTTCCCATATTAGCATAAGTTTGTGATTATCTAAGTATTGTGGCCGTGTTGATTTTATTTGCCTCTATTTCATTGTAGAATCTATTTTGATTTAGTCAAGTCGTAGTATACAATTCTATATATCATCTTGCCTATGTATTGACTCCTCTGTTATTCCTTTTCTTCTTTGATGCATGTGACGTCTTCATTATTATTCTGCGTCTTTTGCATATAACTTCTAGCCAAGGAGGCTCAAAGTCATGCCCCTTTTTGAGTCCGAAAGAGATGTACGAGGGGCTGAAAATTAATTACAGGTGTTCAAGAGTCCGAAAAATGGGTTTTATATGCTTTGTATATATTGATATACAACTCAAAGCCTTGAAATAACGGTTGAAGACCAAGACAAAAGACTGGAAAACTGCATCTACAGGTCCTTCGATCAGAAGCTGTATAGGTGATGTATAAAACATAATACATAGAATATACAATGATATAAAATATGTGATACACTGTATATAGTAGCAGAAATGGGCCATAAAGCCCCCAAAATTTTCTTGAAGTATTAATGTAAATCCCGAACTCCCCTTTGTAGTAAAATGGATTTTCTGTTTTGAATACTTTTAAACTAAGTTTTCTTAATTTTCCTTAAAAATTTAATTGTGACTCTATTATCTTAAATATAAATTAAACTTAAATTAAAAAAATTAAATATAAATTAAACATAGGAAAAGTAGAATGGCAACTCGAGGCAGGGTTGGGGGAGACCTCAAAGTACAACACCTTGAGGTGGGGCGACAGTGTGGGGTCCTCAGGGAAAAGCACCCCAAGGGGGTCCTCGAGAGTCGGGGCAAGTAACCTCGGGGACCGGAGGGGGGGGGGCTTGGTACAAGGCACCCTAAGAACCTGGGCGGGGAAGAGGAGGTCCTCATGTCAAGGAGCTCTGGGACTTGGGTGGGGAGGAGAAAAGGGAGGGGTCGTCGGGACAAGGCGCTCTTAGGACTTAGACGGGGAAGGGAGATCCTCGGTGAAAGGCCCCACAGGGGGGAAGAGGAAAACTCCCCGGGGAAAGGGGTCGGGGAGGGCATCCTCGGTGCAAGGCGCCCTGGAAAGGGGGTTAGACGGTGTCCTCGGGGTAAGGATCCCCTGGGATAGGGGTCAGGGTTGGCGTCCTCAGGGCAAGGCGCCCGGGGGTGCCTGGTGGTTGGTGGACGTACTCGGGGCAAGGGGCCCTAGTGATCCCTGAGGGTGGGGCTTGTCAGGGGAAGGAGCCCGGGGGGTTGGGGTCCTAGGGTAAAGACGCCCCAGGGAGGTGGAGGTGGGGGTCTTCAGGGTAATGCACCAGGGGGTGCGAGTCCTCAGGGCAAGCGCCCGGGGATGGGGGTGGGGCCTAGAGGCAAGGCGACCTGAGGAGTCAGGGACGGGGGATGCAGTCTGTGTGAAGGTCCTCGGGTCAAGGCTCCACGCGGAGCCGGGGACAGGGGGTTATATTAATATTTTTTTAAAGTGTAAGTATTGTAACACTTCCAAATTTAAAATCTCTCCACTCTTAATCTTGAGATTGATGGATAAGACACTAATGTGTATTATTTGTGTATACAGATAATATATTAATGTCCTTTTATAATATTCTTTTAGCCTTCATAATAAGTAAAGACATTCTTCTGAAAAAAATGTCAACACGTCTTTGGCCCAGAAGATAGTTCCACGTAGGTTCAAGAGGTAGAAAATTATATATAAAATAAGTTTAGGGGGTAATAGGACCTTAGTGTAGTTTAAGTGGGCATGTGAGATTTCAGGCATAGGTTGGAGGGGGCTACTTATGCATTTTTTCTTCTATGTATTGCATTATTGTTGTTTAAACATAATATATATATATATATATATATATATATATATATATATATATATATATATATGTATGTGTATATGGCATGTCGTGAGCATTTCTCTTCTTAAGTAATGTTATAATTTCTAAAATCGCTGGATGTAATATCTCTTATATGACAATTATAGGTTATTCACTTTGACATAATATTTTGCAAAAAAAATATGGTTAGAATTACATTAGACATAACGTTTTTAAGGTTTTATCTATATCTTTATCCGAAAAAGTCCAGTTGAATTGATATGTGAGATTTAAATGAAAAGAAGTATCATTCTGATCGAGAAAAAACAATGGGAAACAGATATTCAAATAAAGAGACAAAAAGTGTAATTAACAAAGATGTTTTATTAATCTGTTACTCAGAGATACGTTTTAAGGTTAGAATGTAACTAAGAGTAAAAACTTCACTTTTTGGGGGTATTAGCCCAAGGATCGGGCGCCTTGGAGTACCCAAAAATAGATTCCTGAAAACACTTTATGAGGACCTCCGTAATAAGTAAGGGAACCACCACGTATATTCACACCATTTCGAACATTAATTTCCTCATTTACATGCCCTTTTTCTAGGAATAATACAAATTTCATGATTTTTCGTAAGTATTAGCTCATGGATGTGGCCCATCGGAGCACTCAATGTTTTTTGAAAAAGCTTTATGAGGACTTTCGTAATGATTTGGGGAACCACAATTTATACGCACAACAATTTTAATGCCTATATTCACATTTACAAGACTCTTTTTAGAAATCGCAAATTTCTCAATTTTCCATGTGTATTAGCCCATGGATTTGGCATGTTAGAGAATCCAAAAAAAAATTCAATTCTTTTTTTATAGTTCTCTGTAATGAGTTGGGGAACCACCACTTATACTCACAATTTTAACGCATATTTCCACATTTACGTTTGTTTTAGCCCATGGATCAGGCACCTCAGAGCACACAATTCTTTTTCTGAAAAATTATAACGAAACCTCTGTAATGAATTGGAAACCACCACGTATATTCACACCATATTTTTAACACATATTTCCGCATTTACATGACATTTTTAGGAATTACACAAATTTCTCAATTTTTTGTGTATATTAGCTCATGGATATGGCGCCTCCGAGCACCCAATTGTTTTTCTAATAATTGGTAAGAATCCATTAGATTGAATAAAATCTTATTTCAACTGGAGATTCACAGTTGTAAAATTGGAGAGTTTAAGAACCCTATGGAGGATATGACTCCAAATACTATCATACCTTGATGTTAAAAGCCCACAATCATTGGTAAAGTTGACGACTTGATCTTGAAACTTAGTCTTATTCCTGAAGCTTTAAAGAGAGAGATTTTGGGGAAGAAATTGATCAACTTTGATGAAATTAGGAGAATGAGTTCAATCGGGTAATTTAGAAGCTTCTACAGACCGTAAGTGGGATCCGTAGATACAGGCACTAGCCCCAAAAACTACATTTTCCAAATCCGAGGTGTTACAATATCTCCCCCTTTGAATAATCATCCTTGAATGGAATTCAAGACATCAGAAGAGGTATAGAGAGAGGACCTAACAACCCAGCATGAGTGCAATGACACATAAATGCACATATCCGAAGAAGATAAGTTGACTCCAAGTTGAATCATATTCACAACATAATTTCATAGGGCTATATGAAACTCATACTCAAGTGCACCTAAACATGGATAAATCATTCAAGTTAACTCATTTTCTCAAAAATTTAGTTTTCATGAGCATGCATTCTTAAAGAATTATGAGGATGACTAAAACATAAGGAAAAACAATGAGGAACAAAATACCTCAAGCTAGAGTAGGGTCGGAGGAAAAGAGTTGAGGATAAAAGGACTTCATATTTTCCTTGGCTCCCCAAGTTTCACCCTCAACTAACTGATTCCACCAAAGAACTTTCGTGGAAGCAACTTCCTTATTTCTCAACTTCTTAACTTGTCTGTTCAAAATATCAATTAAAAATTCTTCATAAGAAATATTCTCCTTAAATACCAAACCTTCTAAGAACAATGGATATCAGATCTCTAAGCCACTTCTTGAACAAGGAGACATGGAAAACTGGTGTACCAATGTCAAATTATTAGGCAAATCATGTTCATAAGAACTTTTACCAAAACACTTCAAAATTTGATATGGGACCACATAACGGGGACTAAGTTTCCCGTTCTTTTCAAACCTCATCACAGCCTTTATGGTTGAGATTTTAAAGTTAAACCACTGATGGCCTCTCCTTCTAACATCGACATATCACTATTGTCGACTTTGAGTTGTTCTCATACATTATTTAATAAGTCAAACTTTCTTCCTAGCCTCATATATCAACTGGGGACCTATAAAGTAAACTTCACCAACTTCAAACCTACCTATAAGATATCTAAACCATTCACAATAAAGATCTACTAATGTTGTGGAATGATAGGAATTATTGTAAGCGGACTCAATTTAAGGCAAATGGTCATCCCAATTACCCTTAAAGTCAATCACACAAAATCTCAACATATCTTCCAAAGTTTGGATAGTACACTTTGTTGTCCCATCGATTTGTGAATGAATGATCGTATTAAGCTTCACACAATGACCAAGACCCTTTTGAAAAGATTTCTAAAACTAAGAGATAAATTGTGTACCACGATAGGGGATAATGGATAAGGGGACAATTCTCTCAAGTACAACTTAGCATAAACCTTTGCCTAATAAGAAAACTTTACATTAATGAAATTAGATGATTTCGTCATACGATACACCATCACCCCCTTGAGAGAAAGACTCAACGGATTTCTTAAACACCGCTTCCTTCCATTCAACCAAAGTTGGATCAAGACCTTGATTGGTTTTCACATCTGGCACAAAATACGATTCTGAATTATGATGTATTATGACATCTCCTTAGGTAGAGTTAACAAACCGAACACCCTATAGGGCCAATAAATGAACATCTCTTACAAGTTCCTTCTTACCATCCTCAAGAAGAGCAAACTAACCATTGATAACCGACTAAGAGAATCCACCACCACATTCGCCTTCCGAGGTGATAGAGGATACTCATATCATAATCCGTTAGTAACTCAAATCACCTCCTGGTTTGGCAACAATTTAGATCTTTCTACTTGAACAAATATTGTATATTTTTGTGGTTGGTAAATACATCAACATGAACACCATATAAGTAATTACTCCAAATTTGTAAGGAAAAAACAACTTCTACTCGTTCAAAATCATAAGTAGGGTAGTTTTTTTCCATGAATTTTACGTTTCTGTGAAGCATAGGAAATACTTTTCTCATTTTGCATAATAACACACCCCAGACAAACCCCTAAAGCATTACAATAAACAACAAATCCATTGGATCTTTCTGATAAAGTCAACACCAGAGCAGTGGTAAGCCTATCTTTCAATTCTTGAAAAATCTTTTCACATGCTTCAGACCATACAAACTTAAGCTTTTTTGGGTAAATGCCACCAATGGAGAGAAATTGAAGAAAACCCTTCAACAAATCTTTTATAGTAATAGAAACTTTGAATATCTGAAGTGGATATACCTCAATACCTTAAATACATCTGTTTTCTGAGGATATACCTTAATACCTTTACTAGAAATAATATGACCAAGAAAAGCCACAGATCTAAACCTAAATTCACATTTTCTAAACTTTGCAGAGGGTTTTTGGTCGTTGAGAACTTGCAACACTATCCTCAAATGATCGGTATGCACATCCTCACTCCTTGTGTAAATCAAGATATAATTGATGAATACAATTAAAAATATGTCAAGTTATTATCTAAACACCCTATTTAACACATCCATAAAGGCGGACAAAGCATTAGTCAAGCCATAGGATATTACCAAAAACTCATAATGACCATAGCAGGATCAAATAGCAGTTTTTAAATGTCATCTTCTTTAACCCTCAATTGGTGATAACCCGACTGGAGATCAATCTTAGAAAAGTAACTTGCTTTTTGTAGTTGATCAAACAAATCACTGTCCTTGGGAAAGGATATTTATTCGTAATGTCAACCTTGTTCAATTGGTGACGGTCAATAGATATATGAAGTGAACCATCTTTCTTTGGAACAAACAAAACTGGAGAACCAAATGGAGAGATACTTCGTCGGATGAAACCTTTATCGAACAAATCTTTCAATTGCTATTTTAACTCTTTGAGTTCTTCTGATTCCATAAGATAAGGAGGAGTAGAGTTATGTTTAATATCTTAGAGGAGGTGAATACCAAAATCTATTTTCCTTTCAGGAGGAACATTAGTCAAATCATCGGGAAACACTTCCCTAAACTCATTCACAATGGGGACTAACTCAACAGTAGGGGTTTCAGAATCCATATCCCTAACCAAAACAAGATGATATATACATCCCTTAGAAATTATATTTAGCTTTAAGACAAGATACAAGCTGACTGTTAGGCATATAATTTCCCCCTTTCCACTCTAGGATGGTTTTTTTTGGAAACTGAAACTTGAATACTCAGGTTCACAATTAATAGAAACATAACATGAATGTAGACAATCCATAACAAGAATAACATTAAAATATAACATATTAAATTAGATAGATTGTACTGATCAATCGTTGATGGGTTATTAGGACCTTAAAATTGACCCATTTTTTATGGATCCCATGTACGGTTCGTAGGTATTTCAACAGTTCGTAGACATTCCTACCAACCGTACATGTAATATTTACAACCCAAATTTGATCTTTCAAATTTTATTAAGTATGGGGTGACCTATGAGACCTACCCTCGACTTGTAAGAGGAATGATGGACCATCTTGTTAAAACGAAAAAAGGGTACTGGACTTTTTTGAACATTACATTTTTCCTCTACCCATGTTTTCCACCTATAGCCCATAGAATATTTTACGGTCCGTAATTGGGACCCATAGATACACACCAGCCCCAAAAAACTACATTTTCCAAATTTGAGTTGTTACCATATGAAACTTTTTCTATTTTGGTTTGATGTATTTTGACTTGAGAGTTATGAAACATCATGTTGTAGGTGGGTAATTCTTTGGAAATAGTCTTTGAAACCTCACTAGGTCGGAGTAAGGTATGCATACACACTACCCTCCCTAGATCCTACTTGTAGGATTACACTGGTATGTTCTTGTTGTTTGTATTAAAATTTGTATGGTTTCGAATTTACATACTCTTGGCCTTAGATAATAATTTTTTACTTCACTAGTGTTGAAGCTTTTAATGCTTTCTGTTAAAGATGATTTTTTTTACTCTAGCTGTGTTGAAACTTTTAATGGCTTTATCTACTACTCCCTCTGTGCCAATTATGTGTCATCCTTTCCTTTTATGATTGTTCCATGAAGAATCTTACATTTATAATTTGAAATAACATCACTTACAATTTCACTTACTCTTACTGAAATGATTTAAAGGCACAAATATCTAAGTTTATTTTTTTAGAAAAACACATTTTAAAGTCTTCATTTTTCTTAAACATTGTGTCAACTCAATTGTTGGCCACATAAATTGGGACAGAGAGAACAATTCTTTTTTGTATATTAATCTTTCTTAATTTGTATGTGTTACGACCCAAAGTACCCCCTAGGCTAACCGGCATTGTCGTCCTCTACGAGGACTAAGACAAACCCTTAGCGTTCGTCATAGCACATCATAGGAAAGAAAATATGGGAAAATTAAAACTTTTCTATATAATGAAGTAAACTTAGACTTCTCGTATATGTCATATGGGGTTTACATAGACCCTCTCTTATGAAGCTTACATAGGATACTAACTTAACAATTAACAACAACATAGTTTAATAGTTTGTCTCACATTTAACCATCTAAAGAAACGAATCACAATAATTTGGTCATAGCCCTTAGTCTATTACAATATGCCCATATAGGCTACAATAAAGTCTCAACTTGAGAATGAAATAATTGTCTCAAAACATAGACAAAACTAATAAGGCTTGATGAATGGCTCTATCCTCGAAACTTATGAGGCCTCACCGATTGACTTAGAAAAAAGCCAAGTCTTCTTGTTCAATGACTACGAATCTTCTCAATGGCCCAAACCTAAAATGTTGTGGAAAAAGGAAGAAATATGGGTTAGTACAAACCACATGTACTAAGTATGACTTCTATGCTTAAAAATCATCAATGCACGAGAAAAGGCACAATTTAGTCAAAGCCATGCATAATGTCGAACTATTCAATATACATACATAAGGAACCTCGAAATCATATCAACATATAAGCAACTCAAGCAACACTTTTGCAATTCCAAGAATAAAGCCCCATAACCCTATCCAAAGCTAGGTATCATGTTAAGCAACCCACTTCATACTTAGGACATATTCTCATATATATATATATATATATATATAACATGGTTCATTTATCAATAATACTCATAGCTTATCAATATAGTCATAATAATAATCATAAAGTAACACTACTAGAACCATCCCTTAGGATCCCACATGTGCAATGAGTAAGAGAAGTTTCATACCCTCCCTTACCCTATGTAGTAACCTTTAAGACAACCCTAATAAGAGTTCACATACTTAACTTATTCATTTACTTTACATTAGGGAAAGAAGTGTAATAACCTACATGAGACCATGTGAGCTACATGGAATCCGGTGTTCTACTCCGACACCGAAAAGAGAGGGTTAACACTTGTCTAAGGTTTAACCATTCGTACATAGCTATCTAGGTGGATCCACTTAGCTAGAGTCCTATGTGGGCACATAGTTATGGGTCAACGAGATTGTTGCTAGAAACTTTGACTTACTAACATGGAGGTTTCCATCTTATGAGACAACACATGATTAGGGAATCCGGACTTACTAACGTGAGGAAACCCATGTGGGAAGCCTGACTTACTAATGTGGGACCTCCATCTCATTTACATGCCCCTTTCGGTGCTAAGCAATTATTCCCTTTAGTAATCATCATACTCATTATACAAGATCACATTAGTCTCCTCTAGACTCCTATGTGAACATCTTATCATAATACCTCATAGGTATTCATAAGTAAGAACTACCCTTTCACCTTAGAAACCACATACAAGTGAGTAAACCTTTCACTTAACACTTTTTTATAATCATGAGAAACTACTTTCAATCATATAATATTCATATAAAAACATATATATATATATATATATATATATATATATATATATATATATATATATATATATATATATATAATTCATGTCTAATTCAATTCCTTATGGTTAAGGATGAGGAATTTCTAGCATCAACATCACAACCACGCATTAGACATATGAGCATTACTATCTAAGTAACTCATAATTCACAACTGAATCCAAGACGAACCAATTAACATACCTATTTGTCCCTTCCAAGAACCTTCATACTTACCAATTACGTAAACAAGGTAAATTCAAGAAGCAATTACATAATTAACAACAATGTAGTCCATCTACATATTCATAATGTTCAGAATTCACCATATCAATTCAAGGTTTTCATGGAATTAGGGGAAGGACATGGGTCTTGGGAAATATCATAGTAAATCATCAATTAGCCATCAATATATACTTAAACAACCTTAATTCATCACAATTAACCACAATTTATGCATAATTTCGTTTTTCAAAGAAGAGCAATGAGTAGAAGAAAAACCCCGATTTCGGGGACTTAGAAATCATCTTTTGGAGGGACCTCTTGGGGAAAGGAATCTCAAGAGTGAAAGAAACCATACCTTAGAGATGATAAAGCCACGAAATTGGGTTGGAAACTTGAAGGCTTGATCTTTTTCTTTGAGTTATAATGGTCTTCAATGGAGGTTGGAGGAAGAGAGAATTTGAGAGAGATGAGAGTGATTTTTGATTTCAACTTTTAGGACTTGATTTGAGTGTTAAAATTGACCTAAAACTGACCCTAAAAAATTATATAGTCACCCATTAAATTACCCAAAAGACCCCTCACTTAAATGGGTTTATTTGTGAAGTCAAAACACTCAAAATACGACTTTTACGATATATGGGAAGTAGGTGTGTGTCGCGAGGCTAATTCCAAAATTTATTTTTGAATTTTGAACTGAGGCAGTAGGGTCCGTGTCAGCCCCGCATCTCGAGGCCAACTTCATATTCCCACGTGATGGCTGCACGACGCGCAGAAACCACCAGAATCTGCCTGCACACAAGTTTCCTTGGTAGCTTGCTCGCCCAACTTCGGGTCCTCCCCAAGGACCCTTCAGGTGATCCTTGGGGTGTCGTGACTGTACTTTTTGACCCTCTATACTACACTCTACCTACTCAAAGTATTTTTAAATATTTTGGACTTTATATGACCCTCTGAAACCTTCACCAAACGTAGGGACGTCAACTAGTTAAATTTCAATAGTTTCCGAACGTTAAAGCATTTCTTAAATGCTATGGCCCCAATACTTATCAAACATGTTATTTACACTTATTTAGGTCTAAAATCATTGTTACTCAACATATAAGGCTCTAGTATAGGTCATAGAATTTCTGGGGTGTGTCAATACTGCCCCCCCCCCCCCCCCCTTAGGAGCATTCGTCCCCCAATGACACTCTAGACCTTTATAAGAGGAAGAGACTCAAAGACTAGCAGCCCAACCAACAACAATATGATAAAATAAGTCACAGCTCATTGGAGGAGTCATTCACTCCATTCAACATATAATTATAGCAACAACACATAGTAACTTAACTCATACCATACCATATACTCAAGCTCAACTTTTTCATAATATATAAGGAGGAACTACCTTCTCCATTTCAATATGAGTTCTTTTTTTTTCTGAATATCAATAGTTTTAAATGATGATTCCTTATCATATCAACATTAAGCATGCTCAATACAATTTTCATGAATACTTATAGTACGACACATACTTAAGTTAAAGCTAACCATAAGAAATATGTTTCATGAAAACTCAACATTAGGCATGAATATCTACTACAATATGTACATATTAGGAAAAAATGATAAGTTCAACATTATTCATAATAATCATATAAGAAATTACTAACCTTAACCTTGTCTAGGAGTTAGAGGGAAAAAGGTGAGGATAGCGGGACTTCATGTCGGACTCGGCCTCCCATGTAGCTCCCTCAAAAAGTTTGTTCCTCCATAGAACTTTTATGGAGGAAACCTCCTTATTACTCAATTTCTTAACTTGGCGGTCCAAGATCTCTTCCGGGACCTCTTCATAAGAAAGGTCCTCTTTAACCCCTAGACCTTCTAGAAGAAGAATGGAAACCGGATCACCTATACACTTTTTAAGCATAGAAACGTGGAACACCGGATGAATCATGGTCAACTCATTTGGCAACTTCAACTCATAGGCAACACTTCGACTCTCTTCAAAATTTCATATGGACCCACATAACGAGGACTAAGCTTCCCCTTCTTTCTGAACCTCTTCACCCCTTTCATGGGGGAAATTTTCAAATAGACCCAATCTCCTACTTCGAATTCAAGGTCCCTCTTTCTATTGTCGGCATAAGATTTTTGCCGACTTTGAGCCAGTTTTAGTCTATCTCTTATAACCCGAACCTTATCGAGGGCTTCATAAACCAAATCGTGACCAAGTAGAGAAAACTCACCTACCTCATACCACCCAACCGGGGATCTACACCTTTTCCCATAAAGCGCTTCGAAGGGTGCCATAGAGATAGTCAAATGGTAGCTATTGATGTAGGAGAACTCTATCAAAGGAAGGTGATCATCCCAATTTCCTTTGAAATCAATCACACAATCCCTCAACATGTCTTCAAGAGTTTGAATAGTGCGTTCCGCTTGACCATCCGTCTTGGGATGAAAAGTGGTACTAAGCTTCACCTTCGTACCAATCCCACATTGGAAAGATTTCCAAAAATGGGAGGTAAATTGAGTACCTCTATCCGAAATGATGGACAAAGGGTCTCGATGTAACTTCACTATCTCTTTGATGTAAAATTTGGCATAATCTTCCGCCGAATAAGTGACTTTGATGGGACGGAAATGTGCGGACATGGTTATCCTATCCACAATGACCCATATCGAGTCATGTTATCTTCTAGTACGAGGCAACCCCACTACGAAGTCCATGTTAATATCCTCCCATTTACATGTAGGAATATCTACATTTTGAGTCAAGCCACCCGACCTTTGATGCTCCGCTTTGACTTGTTGGCAGTTTGGACACTTAGCAACAAAATCCGCTATGTCTCTTTTCATTCCATTCCACCAATAAATTTCTCGTAAGTCGCGGGATATCTTTGTGGCACTCGGGTGAATGGAATACCGGGAGCTATGAGGCTCTTCCATGATCAGTTTCCTCAAACCATCTACATCCGATAAACACAACCTTCCTTGGTGCCTAAGCACCCCATCTTCTCCTTGACAGAAAGACTCATTAAACTTACTAAGGACCATTTCCTTCAATTCCATCAATAGGGGATCAAGGTGTTGCTTGGATTTCACCCCAACCACTAAAGACGATTCGAAGTTGTGGCGAACCATGAAACCATCCTTTGGAGAGTCTTCTAGTTGGACACCCAAACGAGCCAACCTATGAACCTCTTTTACTAACTCTTTCTTATCATCAACCACATGAGTCACACTACCCATGGACACTCTACTCAAGGCATATGCTACCACATTAGATTTTACGGGATGGTAAAGGACATTCATGTCATAGTCCTTTAAAAGTTCTAACCATCTTCTTTAAGGTTCAAATCTTTTTGGGTAAGCATATATTGAAAACTCTTAGGATCGATAAATACATCAACATGTACCCCATAGAGATAATGTCTCCAAATTTTAAAGGCAAATACCACAGACACAAGCTCAAGGTCATGAGTCGGGTAATTCTTCTCATGTGGCTTGAGTTGCCTAGAGGCATACGCTATTACTTTGCCATGTTACATAAGCACACACCCTAGACCCACTCGGTAGGCATCACAATAAACCACAAACCCATCGGTACCTTCCGGTAAAGTCAATACCGGATCAGAGGTGAGTCTATCTTTAAATAATTGGAAACTCTCTTCACATAATTTCGACTATTCTAATTTGGACTTCTTTTGGGTTAATGCCATTAATTGAGAGGCGATAGATGAAAATCCCTTAACAAACCTGCTATAGTAACCGGCCAACCCTAAAAAACTTTGGATGTCAGTAGGATTCAAAGGTCTAGGCCAACTTTTGACCACTTCTGTCTTCCTCGGATCAACCTCTACCCCTTAACTAGAGACAATGTGCCAAAGAAATGCAACTGATATCAACCAAAATTCACACTTGCTAAACTTAGCAAAAAGTTGGTTATCTTTGAGAACTTGCAAAACTATTCTCAAGTGACTCATATGACCATCCTCATTCCTCGAGTATATCAAAATATCATCAATAAAGACAATCACGAATAAATCAAGATACTTTCTAAAAAACTCGGTTCATAAGTCCATGAAGGCCGCCGGGGCATTAGTTAGACCAAATCACATCACTAGAAATTCAAAGTGACTATATCTTGTTCGAAATGCCATTTTCGAAATACAACCTCCCTCACTCTAAGTTGATGATAACCCAATCGTTAGTCAATTTTGAAAAGTAACTCGCTCCTTGGAGTTGATCAAACAAGTCATCAACCCTAGAGAGCGGTTACTTATTCATTATAGTGACTTTGTTTAATTGACGATAGTCGATGCACATTCTCAATGACCCATCCTTCTTCTACCGGAGCACCCCATGACGATATGCTCGGTTAAATAAAGCCCTTATCTAACAAATCTTTGAGTTGAGCCTTTGGCTCCTTCAACTCTGCCGGGGCCATCCAATAAGGAGGGATTGAAATAGGTTGCGTATCCGGCAATAAGTCTATGCCAAAATCAATCTCCCGTTCGGGAGGAATTCCGGGAAGATCATCGGGAAAGACCTCCGGAAATTCCCTCACTACGGGTACCAACTCTATTGGAGGGACCTTAGATTCAAGATCCCTAACTCTCACTATGTGGTAAAGACAACCCTTTGCAATCAACTTGCAAGCTTTTAGACATGAAATGATCTTACCCTAGGATTTGAGTTTCCTCCCTTCCACTCAAAAATGGGTTCATTTGGAAATTGAAATTTGACTACCCTTGTCGTACAATCAATAGAGGCAAAGCAAGCATGCAACCAATCCACTCCCAATATGACATAAAAATCTAGCATGTCAAGTTCTATCAAGTCAACTAATGTAACTCTATTGGGCAAGGAAATAGGAAAACCTTTATAGACTCTTTTGCCACCACGAAATCACCCACTGGGGTAGAAACTAAAAAATGTTCATCTAATATGTCGTGTAGCATTTTAAATTTCATGGCTACAAGAGGGGTCACAAATGACAATGTATCTCCCAGATCCAACAAAGCATATACATCAAAAGAAAATAATTGTAACATACCAGTAACCACGTTCGGTGAACTCTCTTGATCACCTCGGTATTGGAGAGCATAAAAGCGATTCTCCTTAGGAGCATCCGGATGTGGGGCACTACTATCTTGTGCTTGAGTATTTTCCTTTCCTTGAGCCTTCATCATTGGGCAATCTCTCTTCATGTGACCACTCTTGCCACAACGATAGCAATTACCCGTGCCCACTAGGCACTTACCCTCATGTCTCTTATCACATTTTGCACAAAGAGGATTCTCAACAGAAGATCTACCACATTTCCCCTCTTGGGGATTGGGAGTAGACACCTTACTCTTGTTGACCCTTGGAGCATTAGAAGGGCCTTGTTTGGAAAATATCCTTTCGAACCATGGTTTGTCTTGTACCTCAAACTTAGCCTTGGAAGAATTCCTATCTTGGGTTCTAACCTTCTTCAACTCCCTACCAACTTGATTAATCTTTTGCTCCTCAATTTGTTCGGCATGAACTATAAGATGAGAGATGTCCATGCTAGGAATAAACATAGCCGACCTACACTCATTAACCACATGATCGGATATCCCCATAACGAATCTGTTCATCTTTGCCCTAGAATCCGCAACCATAGTTAGAGCATACTTGGATAGTTGAGTGAACTTGAGGCTATACTCTTTCACGCTCATACCCCCTTGACGTAGGTTGATGAATTCTTGCATTTTTCTCTCCCTTAGTTCCAAGGGAAATAACATATCAAGAAAAGCCATTTTGGAAGTTCCCCAAGTAATCCAATCTTCTATAACCAGCTTCTCATCCTTCTATAACACTTCATCAATGAACCCTTGTGGGTCCTCCTCCACCTTAGAACCAAAGAAAGTAGGGGGATTCATCCTTGTGAAATCCCTAATCCTTGAAGCGCTAGTGTTAATATTGGGATTCACTTACACTCTTGCATCCCTAGCAACTTGAGTAGCCAACACTTGAGTCAAGCTATGTATGCCCGACCTTATCTCAACGTTATACATAACCCCTTCTTCAATAGGAACTTGAGGGTTTTGAGGAGCTTGAGGGGGAACCGCCTCATTCAAATTCTCCTCCCGGCCCTTCGAGCATTGTTCCTCCTTGTATTCATTGCCAATAAGCACAACAAAAGGATTAGAAGAAAGGACTAAATAGAGTTAGGACTCTTAGGCATGACTAAGGAATAACAAGAGAGTGAAAGTTCCTAAGCATCACATAGTCTCTCATTCATAAGTGTGGTGCGCTTCACAATTATGAATAAGACCCTACATAGACGTGGCTTAGTGAGACATCAATACTAATATTTACTTTAACCTAATGCTCTGATACCAAGTTTTTTACGACCCAAAGTACCCCCTAGGCATAACCGGCATCGTCGTCCTCTACGAGGGCTAAGACAAGCCCTTAGCGTTCGTCATAGAACATCATAGGTAAGAAAATATGGGAAAATTAAAACTTTTCTATATAACAAAGTATACTTAGACTTCTCGCATATGCCATATGGGGTTTGCATAGACCCTTCGCTTATGAAGCTTACATAGGCTTCTCACTTAACAATTAACAACAACATAGTCTAATAGTTCGTCTCACATTTAACCATCTGAATAAATAAATCACAATAATTTGGGCATAGCCCTTAGTCTATTACAATATGCCCATATAGGCTACAATGAAGTCTCAACATGATAATGGAATAATTGTCTCAAAACATAGGCAAAACTAATAAGGCTTGATGAGTGGATCTATCCTCGAAACTCATGAGGACTCACCATGTCACATCCCGAGACTACACCCTAGAAGATATGGCACTCTCGGAGTGCAACCGGCGTACTTGACCTCTCGGAGGTCTTGTACAAACCCTTTCGTATCGTTCATCCCATATAAACATATGAAAAGTAGTGCGAAATTAAAACTTTTCATAAACATTCTATAAGTCTTTAAAAACACTTTCATATAAAACTCATAGGAAATACTAAGTCTCATTTCATCAAATCTTACACATAGAGTACTTGGGACACGGACCATACTCAATAGAAATATAGTACTAAGTCTTTTACAATACTTCAAAAGACAAATAAAAGACATCTATGCCCTCGAGTCAAATGGGGACATACTTCAACTTCACTTGAATGATGCTACGATCCAAGTCTTGCTTCCCAAATGCTCTTTACCTACCAACTACTGTAGAGATAGATAAAAGCATGGAATTAGTACAACCACATGTACTAAGTATGGCATAATGCATAAAAGTCATGAAAATGGATATTTATTGGAAATATGCATATTTTGATTTAAATTTCATAATATAATCATAAGAACAACATTTAACAACTTAGAAACACATAAGAAATCACATAACCAATTTATCACATTTTTAGGAACAACTTTCCAGTGAACTAGTTCACTGTTTCACTGTTACAGTTAAGTTTCTTAACTTCCCTTTAGACACCTTCTGCCATGTAATCCTCTCACGAAAATCTATCCTAAGACTCACTTAAGTAAGACAAACAGATACCGCCCATACAACCTCTCTAGGCACACCTAAATGATCCTTAAAACCACCTATGATGAGATCAACACATACTTACAAGACATCAAACATATGAACATGTGATTCTCCTACCAAAGGTGATTCTAAGTCTCACTTGAGTGAGTTGTGAAGCGACCTCCCATACAATCCCTTACACACACACTTAAAAGATCCTATAGACTACCTAAGATAAAATCATTCTTACTTAATACAACAACATATAGTTAATATGACATTATCCTTCCAAAGTCTATCAAAAGACTTACTTAAGTAAATCAAGAGGATAACGTCCATGATTGACCTCTTTGAGATTACTTAAATAATCCTTAATACTACCTAACGCTTAGATCATGTCTACATAATCAACCATCTTCCCTAACTAGAGTAATTCTTAAGACTTATCTAGGTAAGATACGAAGTGACCATTCTTATGCCCCCTTCACACCTTAACTAGACAACCCTTAACTACTCTAGATAAGTACTTATTCATTTAACATACTTTCTTAACTTAAGTCATTACATTCCTTAGTTCATTTAAGATTCATTCATCACATAAATACATTCAAGTATGGTCTTGGACAAGACCTAGGGACTCTAACTAACACCTTCAAAGCCTATTCTGCAATGTCTAGATAGCGTCCCATACCACCACCTAAACTTCATAGAACTTCTCTAATGCTAGTATGTATCCCACATAACGAGAATAGGCAATAACCGATATAGACCATGATAGCTAGACATGGAATCCAGAGTTCTAACCTATTCCGATGAGGGTGTTCTACTTGCCAAGGGTAGAACTAGGACACATCCCATGTAGGCACATGGTTAAGGAATATGAAGGGCTTTTATGCACTCTAGTGTCATTCTCAAGTAGAGCTACATTGTACTCTAGTCTCATTCTCAAGTAAAGCTACTTCCCATAACATACTCACTCGGTGCTAGCCTTTGTTCTCATAGAGTCATTTACATTAAAGCTTCATACAAATGGGTTCCATATCTATTTCATAACCCAATCACATTCACCCTACCAAGGAGGTCCACTAGGGCTACCTTACAATGGCGACAAAGATAGCTCATTATGACTTTCCTAAGGATGCTATGATGTCATTCCAGACAATCAACCCTAAGTCCATCATTCATTTACATGAAGGATACCATTACGGCTCCCGACCTCAACATTCATAACCTTACCACTAGGTTTAAGGTTCCACGTACGTGACCTTCGTAACATCATTTAAGGTCTCACATATCATTCATTCATACATGACATGGGTGCACTAAGCGTACCTAGTCAAGACATCTCATATTCACATATCACTCATACATGTATCTAGTAAGGGACACAAGTCTACCAAAACAAGACACAACATTCTTTACTTTCTTTCATATAGCTTATAATTCTTTGAAGCACTTAGGAATCACCCTTATCATCTTTATGTCATCCTATACATTACTATAAAATCATCCATATAACCATCATAGACGCATATAGTCAAGTAGGGACAATCATGTATCAACTCTAAGACTACACAGATAAGCACATAATCATAGTCTAACATGATCTCCTAATATACATAGAAGGAACACATACTTTCATATTACTTCACATGTAGATAGATATTCTCATACTTCACATAACTCAACTACACACATCATCATAGTACTTCAAGTAGTGCCGACAAGGCCATGATCATCATATTACATAAAGTAAGGCCGACAAGGCCACATCAATTGCAAGTAAAGCACATAACACCGTCACCATAAGTGGACCATACCAATCACAATATAATTCAAGTCTAATTAACATAAAATAAAGAGAATTAGGGCAGCGTACCACCAATAAATTCTCGACACTTTCCAATGCTAAATCATCCAGTTCAATACCATAAGTGTAACAACCCTAAAAATTGATATGTTAAGTAATGCTTAATGTGTCTAGAATGCCTACGATTAGACCGGGTTCACACGGATTGATGCGCGTCGAACCAGACCTCGTAACCCTTGCTACAGCCAAGCCAACTATCTTGGGGAGTTAGTTGAGATAGAAAAGGTTGGATCCAGCCATGTAGGGCTCTCGAATACAAAGATTTACTCGAAGGAGTCTTTACCGGACTTAAAAAGGGAAAATCTTAGGTTTAGAGGGTCTAGGGGTAAAGTGGTCTTTTTTCAGCCTAAGGGTAGTATCGTAATTACCATAAATATATAATTAATTATTTAATTAATAAGGTGGAGGGGAATTTTGGGGAGAGAGGGCCGAAAATGGGTTCTAAGAGTGAAGTCTTGCTCCACACGGGTTCAAACCTAGGTGGAAGCGATGATTTAAATTATTTTTATTTAATTTGGTAAATTAATGTAATTAATTAATATTTATTATTTGTTAGCTGATTTAAAATAAAAGGGAAATCAGATTTTTAACCATTTATTAAAACCTTATTTGACTAAGTCCTAACTAGACTCCTAAGCCTAAGAAAACTTTCCTCTCTCACGCTCATCTCTCTCTCACGTCTCTATCACTCTCATTCACGTTCTCTCTGCTAAATAACGTACAAGAACAGTAGGTAAACCAAAGTTCTTCACACTTTAAGAACTCACAACGAAAATTATAAACAAACAACTACTCAAACACGTTAGGCAAAGAGAGGGTTTTTCCGTCGAGTTGGTGTTGAAGCTCTTGGATTTAGACGTGTGTTTGGAGAAGCTTTGGGCAGCAAGTTCAAGGATTGAAAGTCAAAATAAGGCATGGATTTTCTTACTCTTGGTCCCTTTCCCAAGAGACCCCTTAAGGTTCAGCATATTCTAATCCGAAAACTAGGATTGTTCCCCGTTGCATGTCTGTCCCTAGCTCCCATTAAATCATATGTTGGTTATGTTTGCTGGTAGAAAACTAGGGATGAAACGTGTTTTCGTGATGATTATGTGATTATATGTATGTTCGGAATTATGTGACTTATGTTGATGTTTTCCGAAAATGTAACTACGTGTGTTTGGGTGTGTTGCCGTGGCTATTGGTCACGGTTTAGGACTTGAAATGGCATGTTAGTTCTTTGTATTTCATGTAAACATGTTTATGTAAATCGTGATGTTCATATGAGATGAAATGTGGCTGATTCCAGTGATAATCTCTTGGCTAAATGAATCCATGAAAATGCACCTAAAACGTTACAAATAAACCATGAAATTTCCCTAAGAACTAGTGAGTAACTTGATGAAAAAGATGCTGAAAAAAAATTACAAAATTTCCAGCCACTAGTTGATGAATTTCGGTCAAGTTGAAATGGTTTAAAATGTTATGAAAAATGAAGAAAAGAAGTGAGGTCACTGAGGGTCGAACACGTGACCTCACCATGTTAAAAACCATGAAATTAAATGAGTTAAAAGTATTGTGGTGAGGGGGATTCGAACCATGGTATTGGCTGGAAAGTGGAACTAAAAAAAAAAGAAATGAGAGGAGTGGGATTCGAACCCACCACCTCTCAATCAGATTTAAGGAAGAGTACAAGAAAAATAAAGAGGGAGGCGTGTGGAAATCGAACCCACGATCTCTTAGGCAGATTTAAGAAAGAGTAAAAGTAAAATAAAGAGGGAGGCGTGTGGGAGAGACACTGGATTTCATGAAGCTAACATGATCTATGTCGGTTAAAGTTAAAGTTCCCAATGAATGAATGAGGCCAGCCTCAAATGATGCACATAATCAAATGAACGATACCAAAGGTGTTAGGATAGGATAATCAAGAGGTGATCTAGACTCAAGTAATGACACTAGCTTATTCTTGATCATTGCACAGCAAACCCGATGTGAGTCTTAAACTACATCCTAGGTATAGATGGTGTTTACCCTATCTTATGAATGAATGAAATGAAGTACGTATGAATGAATGAAGCAGACTCTGTGTTTGCTAAAGAAGGCTCCCTAGTTGAGGTCCCATACGTTGAGCCCTCATTTTGGGAAGTCTTAATGTCAAGTCCATGATTCCAAGGTCTCATGGCATATGAATGAATGATATGAAAGATGTTATGTGATGTGTGCAATATGATAAGTATGATGATGCATGTTACTCTCATGGCATGACTTTCCTAATCCAAATTTGGAAAGCTCACTGACTTTCCTAATCCTAATTTGGAAAGCTCACTAACATTTCTAATCCAAATTTGGAAAGCTCACTAACTTTCCTAATCCCAATTTGGCAAGTCCACTGACTTGACTTTCCATAATCATGTTGTTAGGAAAGAGCTATTCTTACTCATGCATGTCCTTGGTGTGTGCTTGCATATACCCATACTTAGTACAAGTGTGTACTAATCCCATAAAACTCTATATTTTTAGGTGCAGGCACAGGTGGACGCTAGAGCTTACAGGTTGACGTTGCAGCTATCCGGACGTGGAGCTTTCATCCGGACTTGGTAGGCCCTCATGCTTTCGAGGATGTCTACCGTTACTATCTAGCTTAGATGCAGGCTTTAGCTAGTGGAGTATGTTCCACTAGTGTTTCTTTCCGTTTTTATTTGAGACATTGTATTGGTGCCATTTTGGCAATTATACATTTAATGCAGTATTGAACGATTTCTTTCATTTGATAATCTTAATGTTAGATGGTTGATTGTGAACATTATGAATGTAAGTAGAATGATCCTTATGCATGATAAGAAACAAAAAGTTTCAAATTTTCCGCTAAAATTAACCTAAATGAAGTATGAATGACGTATGTAAGCTTGTCTGCGACCTCTGAGAGATCAACGACGCCGGTCTCGTCTGGGGTCTAGATTCCAGTCGTGACAAAGTTTGTATCAGAGCATTAGGTTAAATTACGAGAATAATATGTTCACATCAACCACATTGAGTAGTTTCTAAGTCATGGTAGTGAAGTGCACCACTATCCTAAATTAGAGACTGCATGATGCGTAGGAAAATTTCCCTTCTTCTGATCTTATCGTGCCTTTTCCTAATGTCTGATTTCTTGATGTTATGAGCGTGTCTAACATCAATCCTTGTTGTTTTCAGAGAATGAATACTAGGAGAGACATTCGTCAGAGGAGAGGAAGAGCAGCTGCTTGGGACAATCAGGCTCCACCCCAGGCTCCAGCTGAAGGAGTGGCTATGCCGGTTAACCCAGCTGGGTTGACTGATGCGGAGGTGCGGGCATCTCTGGCCCAGATGGAATAGGCCATCACTATGCAGACCCAGGCCATGACTACCCAGGTGAACTGGCAGAATATTGAGAAGGAGAACCCACCGGCACGTAGCATGGCTGACACGCTACGAGACTTCACAAGGATGAATCCTCCTATTTTCACAGGGTCCAAGACTTCAGAGGATCCCCAGGAGTTCATGGATGAGGTACACAAGATTTTGGTGGCCATGGGGGCCACAGATACTGAGAAGGCTGAGCTGGCTTCCTATCAGCTCAAGGATGTTGCACAGACTTGGTGCAAGATGTGGAAGGATAGCCGAGCTTTTAGAGGAGTTCCGGTCACGTGGGAGCTGTTTAAGATAACCTTCCTGGAGAGATTTTTCCCCAGGGATATGAGGGAGGCCAAGGTTGAGGATTTTATCAACCTTAAACAGGGATCGATGATAGTTAGGGAGTATTCCCTAAAGTTTGTGAAATTATCCAGGTATGCCACTTCTCTTGTGTCTAAGAGCAGAGACGAGATGAGTATATTCTTGACAGGGATTGCTGAGGATCTCGAGGAGAAGTGTAGGGCAGCTATGCTGCATGACAGCATGGACCTTTCCAGGCTTATGGTCCATGTCTAGCAAGTGGAGGAAAGCAGGAAGAGGAAGCACACTAGGGCAAGGAACAAGTCAAGGCAAGTTGAGGAGAATTTTTCAAAGAAGAGTAGTACTGAAATTAGGGATAAGTCCAGATTTAAGAAGGGACTCTCCCACCAAGGGGAGTCAAGTTCATCCAAGGGTCGCAATGATAGCGATTCCGAGTCCAGAGTTAAGAGAAACAATGAAGTAGATACACCTCAGGAGAGGCCACCTTGCAGGAAGTGTGGCAAACTGCATAGAGGAGAGTGTATGATGGGCACTAACGCTTGTTACAGTTGTGGCAAACCGGGTCAGATGGTGAAGGATTGTCCGAATAGGAGAAGTCAAGAACAAGGGAAGGATAGAGTTCAGCCTAATGGTCCAAGTGAAGAGGCTCCAAGGAGGCAACGATTCTTCGCACTCAAGTCTAGGGGTGTAGGGGAAGGCACCTCTGGAGAAGTCTCGGGTGCGAGCCTTAATTAGTCTTTCATGTATTTGACTGTGTATGGTGTTTATGCGCTAGTATGAGGTTAATATGTTTGAGTCATCATGTTAGTTGCTGATTTATATGACTTATATGTTTAATTATGTTGTATGCTTTGATGAGACTAGTTTAGGAAAGATTTCCTTAGTCTATTAATGTGAAGCTACTAGTAGGTTTCAAGTATGTGCACCATCATGTTAATATGTGAATCAGATATTCACCAATGGGAGTATTAAATTACCTATGTATGCATACATTCTATAGATGACTTACTTATTTTTAGTAAAGAGTAGTGTCATTTGGGGACGAATGTTCCTAAGGGGGGGATAATGTAACAACCCTAAAAATGGATATGCTAAGTAATGCTTAATGTGTCTAGAATGCCTACGATTAGACCGGGTTCACACGGATTGATGCGCATAGAACCAGACCTCGGAACCCTTGCTACAACCAATCCAACTAACTTTGGGAGTTAGTTGAGATAGAAAAGGTTGGGTCCAGCCATGTAGGGCTCTCGAATACGAAGATTACTCGAAGGAGTCTTTACCGGACTTAAAAAGGGAAAATCTTAGGTTTGGAGGGTCTAGGGGTAAAATGGTCTTTTTTCCAGGCTAAGGGTAGTATCGTAATTACCCTAAATATATAATTAATTATTTAATTAATAAGGTGGAGGGGCATTTTGGGGAGAGAGGGCCGAAAATGGGTTCTAAGACTGAAGTCTTGCTCCACCAGGGTTCGAACCTAGGTGGAAGCGATGATTTAAATTATTTTTATTTAAGTTGGTAAATTAATGTAATTAATTAATATTTATTATTTATTATCTGATTTAAAATAAAAGGGAAATCAGATTTTTAACCATATAATAAAACCTTATTTGACTAAGTCCTAAACTAGACTCCTAAGCCTAAGAAAACTCTCCTCTCTCACGCTCATCTCTCTCTCACGTCTCTATCACTCTCATTCACGTTCTCTGTGCCAAATAACGTACAAGAAAAGTAGGTAAACCAAAGTTCTTCACACTTGAATAACTCACAACGAAAACTATAAACAAACAACTAATCAAACACGTTAGGCAAAGAGAGGGTTTTTCCGTCGAGTTGGTGTTGAAGCTCTTGGATTTGGACGTGTGTTTGGAGAAGCTTTGGGCATCAAGTTCAAGGTCTGAACGTCAAAATAAGGTATGGGTTTTCTTACTCTTAGTCCCTTTCCCAAGAGACCCCTTAAGGTTCAGCATATTCTAATCCGAAAACTAGGATTGTTCCCAGTTGCATGTCCCTGTCACTAGCTCCCATTGAATCATAGGTTGATTATGTTTGCTGGTAGAAAACTAGGGATGAAACATGTTTTCGTGATGATGATGTGATTATATGTTTGTTCGGAATTATGTGACTTATGTTGATGTTTTCCAAAAATGTAACTACGTGTGTTTGGGTGTGTTTTCGTGGCTATTGGTCACGATTTAGGACTTGAAATGGCATGTTAGTTCTTTGTATTTCATGTACACATGTTTATGTAAATCGTGATGTTCATATGAGATTAAATGTGGCTGATTTGAGTGATAATCTCTTGGCTAAAAGAATCCATGAAAATGCACCTAAAATGTTACAAATAAACCATGAAATTTCCCTAAGAACTAGTGTGTAACTTGATGCAAAAGATGCTGAAAAAAAATTACAAAATTTCCAGCCACTAGTTGATGAACTTCGGTCAAGTTTAAATGGTTTAAAATGTTATGAAAAATGAAGAAAAGAAGTGAGGTCACTGAGGGTTGAACCCGTAACCTCACCATGTTAAAAACCATGAAATTAAATGAGTTAAAAGAATTGTGGTGAGGGGGATTCGAACCATGGTATTGGCTGGAAAATGGAACTAAAAAAAAAAGAAATGAGAGGAGTGGGATTCGAACCAACCACCTCTCAATAAGATTTAAAGAAGAGTAAAATAAAAATAAAGAGGGAGGCGTGTGGGAATCGAACCCACGACCTCTTAGGCAGATTTAAGGAAGAGTAAAAGAAAAATAAAGAGGGAGGCGTGTGGGAATCGAACCCACGACCTCTTAGGCAGATTTAAGGAGAAAATTAAAAGAAAAATAAAGGGGGAGGCATGTGGGAATCGAACCCACGACCTCCTAGGCAGATTTCAGGAGGAAATTAAAAGAAACATAAAGGGGGAGGCGTGTGGGAATCGAACCCACGACCGCTAGGCAGAACCAAGGGGAGTTAAGGAGAAGAAATTAAAGAGGGGCTGTGGGGGTTCGAACCCACAACCCCTCGGCCAATGGAGAGAAATTAAAAGCAATGAAAATAAAAGTAAATGAGGTTGTGGGGGTTCGATCCCACCTCCTCTTAGTTCCATTGAGCGAAAAATAAAGAGAGAAATTAACGGGAAAATAAAATGAAGGCGTTGGGCTCGATCTTGGGTCCCAAAGCCGTATGGATCAAACCAAAATGAATAAAAAAAAATAAGTGTTATCCAAAGGATTCGAAATCTGGTTCCCTTGCCCAAATTCCGTATTAATACATAAGTCATACGTGAATAAATGTTCAAAAATAATGTTGCCTACATAGATCGAAATTGAGATCTTGGCATACTTACAAGATGCATAAGTCTTATACCACATCATCTTAGGAAGATATGAATCACTTAAACGAACTATGAATGAAGCCTCATGGCTTGTATGTATAGACCCATAAGTCTAGCATACGTTTAAAAATAAGTGAACCTATGATGTATGTAATGAAATGATGTAACCCTAGAAGGGTTAAGTACGAATGTAAAACACACTAAATGGCCAAGTGCATTGGCATACGATGAAATGAATATTATGTAATGAAATGAAGAAACCCTAGAAGGGTTAAGTAAGAGTGTGAAACACACAAATGGCCAAGTGCATTGGCATATGATGAAATGAACATTCACGTAAAAAAGGGGTGAGTAATTATGAAGAGCAAATGTGTTAATGTTAATGAATGTGGTGACAACATCATAAGAGCCTAATGTGAAAGATGAGAGCAATCTCAAATGAGCCTAAGTAAATGTTACCAAAACGTACTCACCTATGAGAGTGTAAAGTTAATGAAGAGACCAGTCTCTATGAACACTCTAATGAAAGTATTGAGAATAATGTATACTTAATACTAATGATTAGATGAGAAATCATCTAATGAGATATGATGTCCTCATACTAGAAGCCAGCTTCCATGACGTATGAGTTTAATGAAATGGAACTTTATACTGAGCAACGATAGGCTAGCTATGAGCGGTGATGCCTTCTTCGGGAAAGGCGGAGGTTTATGCAACTCTCATGAGATGAGACTGTTCGGCATGCCGGGTATGGATCTCCTTATATCTCCTAGTCTTCGAACCTATACTGCCTATATAGGGATCTGGCCGGATTCAATTCCTATGTACTCTAGCATGTTTTGGGTCACTTTGGCCGGTGATTCCACCTCTTTTCGGTGTGGGGGAGACACTGGATTTTATGATGCTCACATGATCTATGTCGGTTAAAGTTAAAGTTTCTAATGAATGAATGAGGCCAGCCTCAAATGATGCACATAATAAAATGAACGATACCAAGGGTGTTAGGATAGGATAATCAAGAGGTGAGCTAGACTCAAGTAATGACACTACCTTATTCTTGATAATTTCACAGCAAACCCGATGATAGTCTTAAACTACATCCTAGGTATAGCTGGTGTTTACACTAGCTTATCAATGAATGAAATGAAGTACGTATGAATGAATGAAGCAGACTCTGTGTTTGCTAAAGAAGGCTCCCTAGTTGAGGTCCCATATATTGAGCCCTCATTTTGGGAAGTCTTAATGTCAAGTCCATGATTTCAAGGTATCATGGCATATGAATGAATGATATGAAAATGAAAGATGTTATGTGCTGTGTGCAATATGATAAGTATGATGATGCATGTTACTCTCATGGCATGACTTTCCTAATCCAAATTTGGAAAGCTCACTGACTTTCCTAATCCTAATTTGGAAAGCTCACTGACTTTCCTAATCCAAATTTGGAAAGCTCACTAACTTTCCTAATCCCAATTTGGCAAGTCCACTGACTTGACTTTCCATAATCATGTTGTTAGGAAAGAGCTATTCTTACTCATGCATGTCCTTGGTGTATGCTTGCATATACCCATACTTAGTACAAGTGTGTACTAATCCCATAAAACTCTATATTTTTAGGTGCAGGCACAGGTGGACGCTAGAGCTCACAGGTTAACGTTGCAACTATTCGGACGTGGAGCTTTCATCCGAACTTGGTAGGCCCTCATGCTTTCGAGGATTTATACCATTACTATCTAGCTTAGATGCAGGCTTTAGCTAGTGGAGTATGCTCCACTAGTGTTTCTTTTCGTTTTTATTCCAGACATTGTATTGGTGCCATTTTTGCAATTCTATATTTAATACAGTATTGAACTATTTCTTTTAGTTGGTAATCTTAATGTTATATGGTTGATTGTGAACATTATGAATGTATGTAAAATGATCTTTATGCATGATAAGAAACAAAAAGTTTCAAATTTTCCGTTAAAATTAACCTAGATGAAGTAAGAATGACGTATGTAGGCTTGTCTGCAACCTCTGAGAGGTCAACTACGCCGGTCTTGTCTGGGGTCTAGATTCCGGTCGTGACAATAAGGCCCTTACCCATGGCCATAACCAATAATTCAATACATAAACTATAATATTCAATGAATCTAGATCAATTCAATATAGATTTATCAATCTAAGACAACCTATACATCAATTGAATACAATTCTTACGTCATTCAATAGCCCATAGAAAACTACACTAGAATTCATAAACATTAAGTCAATATCACTTAACCCATAAAGTAGTCAAAAACTAGGATTCATCAATACATGGGTTCATAGGTTAATTGAGTTAAAATCATATAATTAACAACAATTAAATCAATATACAATACTTAAAAACCTTTAATGCAAGAACCCATGGATAGATAATGAAATTGGACAATTCATCTTTGAAAACTTTAGAAAACTTCTTTGAATTTGGGCTCCTTGATGAATAGAGTTTAGGATCAAAAACCATACCTCAATGATTTTAATGCACGAAATTGATGAAGAATATCCACTCAATTCTCCAATCCAAGCCCTTCCTTGAGTTTTAGTTCCAATGGAGTTCTAGAGATTTTCTCTGGGAAATTGGGTTTTGATTTTGAAGAATGAAATCTTCTAAGTGTTAAAGGCTTATAAACATGTTTAAAATACCCAAAAGACCCTTTAGGAACCTCCCAAAGTCTTATTTGGATGTGGGGTGAATTTACAACTTCACCCCTAACATTATAGTGAAGTTGCGCAGGAAACCAGTACCAACGACGACTAGCAGTCGACAGACCATTTCTCCACAAATGGACCGTCCTGTCCTTTCTGCGATTGGTTCAGAAACTAGACTTTAGGGGTTTTATCTCCCTAGTATAAGTAATCATCGACGCCACCACCTACGGGGTGTCGACCAGGCCACTGGCCATCGTTTGCCTTCCGTAAATAGGACTGCCTTAGGGCAGTTTTGGCCACCAACATGGGTCCTTCCTTAAGGACCCTTGGTTGGTCCTTGGGGATGTTTGCCCGGACGTTTACAATCCTAATATGTTTGTATACGATTTTAGGACCTCTCACATGAATTTCATCCAAAAAAAACACGTTAAACTCAACGAAACATGCCAAGACAAATAAGGTTGTTTCAAGGCAAACCTTTTGAACGTCATGGACGTTCTTAGACGTTTGACCTCCAAAATTCATGAAACTTTACACACTAACTATATACACTATAATAACTCATATAAGGACCTCATTAACTCAATGAAACACACATTTAGGCACATAACCACTCATTAGGAACATAGGTGACTTAGTCGTCAAATGTCTTAGTCGTCCCTTGACGTTTAACTTCTAAATCACCTAAACCTCTAGACACTGCCTCAATACCAAATTTTAGACCATTTTAGGACCTTATACCATCATGATAAACATGTTAGGCTCTAGCTTCACCTATGTCATTTTCGAGGATTGACTCAGGAAAGAGCCAAGTCTTCATCTTCAATGACCACGAATCTCCTCAATGGCGCGAAACTAAAATGTTGGGGAAAAAAGGATAAATATGGGTTAGTTTAAAACACATGTACTAAGTATGGCTTCTATGCATAAAAATCATCAATGCATGAGAAAAGACACAATTTAGTCAAATACATGCATAATGTCAAACAATTCAACATACACATATAAGGAACCTCATTATCATATCAACATATAAACAACTCAACCAACACTTGTGCAACGCCAAGAGAAAAGCAACATAACTCTATCCAAAGCTAAGTATCACATTAAACAACCCACTTCATACTTATTATATATTCTCATATATATATATATATATATATATATATATATATATACTTTCTTCATTTATCAATAATACTCATAGCTTATCAGCATAGTCATAATCATAATCATAAAAGAACACTACTAGAACCATTCCTTATGGTCCCACATGTACAATTAGTAAGAGAAGTCCCATAAACCCCTTTACCATATGTAGTAACCTTTAAGACAAACCTAATAAGAGTTCACATACTCAACTTATTCATTTACTTTTACATTAGGGAAAGAAGTGAAATAACCAACATGAGACCATGTGAGCTACATGGAATCCGGTGTTCTACTCCTACACAAAAAAGAGAGGGTTAACATTTGCCTAAGGTGTAACCATTCGTACATAGCTATCTAGGTGGATCCACTAAGCTAGAGTCTTATGTGGGCACATAATTAAGGTTCTAGGAGATTGTTGCTAGAAACCTTGAATTACTAACGTGGAGGTTTCTATATCATGAGACAACACATGATTAGGGAATCCGGACTTACTAACGTGAGGAAACCCATGTGGGAAGCCTGACTTACTAACATGAGACCTCCATCTCATTTACATGCCCCTTTCGGTGCTAAGAAATTTTTCTATTTAGTAATCATCATACTCATTATACAAGATCACATTAGTCTCCTCTAGACCCCTATGTGAACATCTTATCCTAATAGCTCATATGTATTCATAAGTGAGAACTACCCTTTCACCTTATAAACCACATACAAGTGAGTAAACCTTTTACTTAACACTTTATATAATCATGAGAAACTACTTTCAATCATATAATATTCATATCATAAAATACATACATAATTCATGTCTAATTCAATGCCTTAGGGTTAAGGATGAGGAATTTGTAGCATCAACATCACAACCACACATTAGACATATGAGCAATACTATCTAAGTAACTCATAATTCACAATTGAATCCAAGAAGAACCAATCAACGTACCTCTTTTTCCATTCCAAGAACATTCATACTTCCATTATAAAGAATACATAACCAATTACGTAAACAAGGTAAATTCAAGAAGCAATTACATAATTAACAACAATGTAATCCATCTACATATTCATAATCTTCACAATTCACCACATTAATTCAAGGTTTTCATGTAATTAGGGAAAGGACATGGGTCTTGGGAAATCTCATAGGAAATCATCAATTAACCATCAATATATAATTTAACAAACTTAATTCATCACAATTAACCACAATTCATTCATAATTTCATTTTTCAAAGAAGACCCATGTGTAGAAGAAAAACCTAGATTTGGGGTACTTAGAAATCATCTTTTGGAGGGACCTCTTGGGGAAAGGAATACCAAGAGTGAAAGAAACCATACCTTAGAGATGATAAAGCCACGAAATTGGTTTGGAAACTTGAAGGCTTGATTTTATTGTTGGAGCTCTAATGGTCTTCAATGGAGGTTGGAGGAAGAGAGAATTTGAGATAGATGAGAGTGATTTTTTATTTCAACTTTTGGGACTTGATTTGAGTATTAAAATTGACCTAAAATTTACCCTAAGACATTATACAGGCACCCATTAAATTACCCAAAAGACCCCTCACTTAAATGGGTTTATTTGTAAAGTCAAAACACCCAAAATACGACTTTTACGATATAAGGGAAGTAGGTGTGTGTCGCGAGTCTAATTCCCCAATTTTTCGAATTATGAGCTGAGGAAGTAGGGTCCATGTATTCCCCGAGTCGCGAGGCCAACTTCCGATTCCCACGTGATGGCTGTGCGATGCGCAGCAGCCACCAGAATCTGCATGCGCGCAAGCTGCCTTGGCAGCTTGCTCGCCCAACTTTGGGTACTCCCCAAGGACCCTTCCGGTGGTCCTTGGGGTGTCTTAACTGTAATTTTTGACCCTATATACTACTCTCTACCTACTCAAATCTTTTTACAAGTTTTGGACTTCATATGACCCTCCTAAACCTTCACCAAACGTAGGGATGTCAACTATTTAAATTTCGCTAGTTTCCGGACGTTAAAGCCTTTCTTAAATGCTATGGACCCAATACTTCTCAAACAGGTTATTTACACTTATTTAAGTCTAAAATTATTATTACTCAACATAAAAGGCTCTAGTATAGGTCATAGAATTTCAGGGGTGTGTCAGTATGGTTATTTAACTGGTAGATGGGTGTTATTTATTCGTATGTGGTCCTTTTATTTGTTGTATATTTGTATATCCAATATATTTTTCAATAATAGTGGTATTCGGAAGAACTTGTGCAAACCTCGACTAATGGCATAAAATATTTATCACCTACAACAGCTAACTCTTCCACCAAGGCTAAGAAAAATAGAAAAAAATCACCTAGCATTTTTATTTTTCTTCTATGTATGTTTTTATTGACCATTGTATCGAAACTAACTTTTGTGCACCTTGACTAATTCCAAAGGGTACCTACCACACGTCCCACTAGTAACGAGGTCTCTATTAAAAGTTAGGTTACTAGTTCAATGGGGTACCTACACCTCCCAATAGAAATGGGCTATTAAATGAGATTTGAACTTAAGGCTTCATAATTCCAATACATTTTTGTATACGTATATCTCTAGTGTGGTCCCTATTTCCGTTCTTTTATGGATTACATATATTTGTTTCAGAAGAATGAATTAAAAGGCAAGCTTGATTTTAAATTATGGATTATTAGGGTTCAGAAATCTTAGTTCATCTATATTAAAAGATTTTTTTTATTTTCAAGTTGGCTAAGAGTGACCTTTAATAAAAACGAAAGGAATGAAAAAATGGTTCAGGCCCAAAACGTCCCAAAAAAATCAAATACGTTAATATAAAGAGGAAATAAACCTAACTCCAAGACCAAAAAGGAAAAAATAATCTTCTATTTACCAAACAAATGAGAAATTTCAGAGAATTCACCGACCCTCCGCTTTCGCCGTCTTCTCCAAACATTGTTTTGAAGATCTCAACTTCTGTAATAGAAAGAGTCATTGTAAAGGAAGAGCAACCTAAAGCTACCTTATTCTTACCAAGAATCAGATCAAAGAAAATAAACCAAGCGTCGATACACTACACATCATATGCAGAAACTCTAACTAGTGTCATATAATCTTATCCGGTGAAGACCTCTTGTCACGCCTCAAGCTACCCACGAGACGCGGACACGGGACCTAGGATCACAAATGACCCCAAGCTAAACCTGCTGGCATGACATAAGCATACTAAATATAAAATGAATAATAAAACTGTTTGGAAGCTAAATAATAATGAAATGAAAAGGATGGGGAATACCCATATACTCTCTGAATATATGAAATCAGAGAGTTTAATACAAAGAATTATCAAACTTTAAATATTAAGATGCATCTAATTGTTTATTTAAAAAAGTCTCTAAACTTACTAGAAGTGTTGGCACATTCCCCAGATAAGTCTAGCAATATTGAAACTAAAAGACTAAAATCGATAAAGATAAACATGTCACTAGTCTGAAGAATGAGGAGTCACCACTGATGCTGCTAAACTGAAGATCAGGAACCGCTCAAACCAATATAACTACGATCTAGATGATGAGAAGCTAAACCTACGTCACGAAAAGATGTAGCGTAGAGTATGTGTGAGCATGTAGGATAGAGTAAAGCTGAAACAACATAAAACTGAACAAGCAATAGGTCAAGTATATAATCTGAACATGATATAGATACTGAATACTAAGATAACTAAATTAAATGAACATATTTATAACATACTGAGAGTGAATATTGACTGTACTGTAAATGTGGTCAGTGAAATAAAATTTCACTGAACGGTGGGAGTTACTAATAACCGACAATAAAATTATATGAGCTAAATGTGGAGTCCGATGTATACGCCCCATCGAGGACCCAATACACCTGACCAAAGGTGTTGAGGAACTCTGGCATGACAACTAAAATGATGCCCACAAGACAACTTAAAGCCTACGTGGCTAGTAGTTTTAGGACTATTCGGGTACACTGAACCCTAGTCCAACTCGGTATTATGCTACTCCAAATAGATTAAGTGATTAACATATTATGACTGAATTTCTCTGATACACTAGATAGCGCAAAACTAACATACAAAAGTAAAATGCAACAATTAATCTTATAATGATGCATTGATAACTAAGGCATGTATAACTGAATACTGAAATAGTTGACCTAGCATGTGTAATTCAAGAACTAAAGAAATACATAGCTAGGGTTCTGAAATTCATGCAAGAAATCAAGTAATAACATGATAAGATTGTTGTTTTCTTGAACTAGGGTTCTTTCATCTCTTTCTTCTCTCTAGGTATAATATTTCTAAGTTTTGATGAAACATCTGACTTAGGTAAGTTCTACTTATATTTCTAGGCTAAAATCGACCAAAACAACGTAGCTTAAGGTTAAACAACGTAGTTTAAGGGTCCAACAAAATAGGAAAATACCGGAAGACCCATTACTTAAACTGCTGACGGTGTTGACCACGACCACTTTCACAGATAGTGAAAGGGACCACGGACCATAAAGTAGGTCGTGGCATTCACTTGGTGACTACAGATCTGAGGGTCTGTATCACAAGCCTTACCACGGCCCGTGAGGGACCATCGACAGTTAAGGTCCTCATGGTTCACACTTAGGCTGAGGTCTGTGGCTCAGGATAAGGGGTCCACTGGCTAAGCTTTCACGGATGCCCCCACAACGCGTTATGAGTAGCAGAGACCGTGAAGGTTCCCACAGTTCTTACGTTGGCGAAGTGTGTATGAGGGTTAGGCTAGGGGAGTCTACTGACTCACTCTTCACGGAAACCATCATGATTCTTTATCAAGACTATGGCCTGTGATGGGTCCCGTGGTCTGACTCATGGTCCCGGTAGAGTACAACTCCCCACCACGAGCATGTCAACGAACCATGGTCCCTATCACGGTATGTGAACCCTGCCATGGTTCTCTGCTTCAGGTGAGTTCTGCAAATTTATTTGTAGGTTGAAAATGCAAATATGTTGAACTGAACTGAGTTCTGCCGACTGAATTTATGAGTGAACTGAGTTCCCAGAACATGCAAATACGTTGACAATGCAAGTAAAAACTGAAGGAACATAATACTAAGACTGAATTCACGTATGAATAACTGAAAGACTGAAGAGAAACTTATGCCTTAAGCTTTAGTGGAATTGGAAGGAAAGAGATGAGGATACTTAGACTTCATGGCTGCTTCTACTTCCCAAGTAGCTCCCTCTACGGACTGACTCCTCCACAAAACCTTAACTAAAGAGACATTTTTGTTTCTCATCCTTCTAACTTGACGATCAAGAATCTCAACTGGTTCATCCTTATAAGAAAGATTATATTTCACAACTACACTCTCTAATGACACAACGGATGCTACATCACCCACCCACTTCTTTAATAGTGAAATGTGAAAGAGTGGATGCACTGCTGCTAATTATACTGGCAACTCTAAGTCATAAGACAATCCTTTTCAAGATCTGGTAAGTTCCTACATACTTGGGATTGAGATTCTCTTTATTTCCAAATCTCATCACCCCCTTCAGAGGTGACACTTTGACGAAAACCCAATCATCAACTTGCAACTCTAGTTCCCTTCTCCTTACATTTGCATAGGATTTATGGCGAATCTGGGTTGTCTTAATTCTTTCTCTAATGATTTGCACTTTCTCCATATCTTCATGGACTGAATCTGGTCCTAGGATGCTCCACCTACTTCAAATCAACCAACATATGATCTACATCTACTCACATATAATGCCTCATGAGGGGCCATCTGAATGAAGGAATGGTAGCTATTATTGTAGGTGAACTCAATAAGAGTAAGGTGATCATCTCAACTATCCTTGAAATCAATCACACAAGCTTTTAGCGTGTCCTCTAAGGTATGAATGGTACATTCTGCCTGACCATCCGTCTGTGGATGAAATGTTATGCTAAGATTTACCTGAGTACCGATACCGTTCTGATATGACTTCTAGAAATGAGAGGTAAACTGAGGACCTCTATCTGAGATGATAAATGAAGTAACACCATACACAATCTCATTAATGTAAAGCTTGGCGTAGTCCTTCGCCGATTTTGTATTCATGACCACTAAAGAGTGAGAAGACTTAGTAACTTTGTCAACTATCACCGAAATTGAGTAATGTTGTCTTCGAGGATGAGGTAAACCTTTGGTGAATTCCGTGTTGATCACTTCCCACTTTATAACAACCCTAAAAATGAATAAGATAATTACTTAAGGTGTCAAGAATGCTTGCGATTGGACCAAGGTCCACACGGATTGATACGCGTAGAACCATACCTTAGAACCCCTACTACAACCAAGCCAACTAACTTGGGGAGTTAATTGAGCTTGGAAAGGTTGGAACCAACCATGTGAGGCTCACGAAAACGAAGATTTAATCGAAAGAGTCTTTACCGGACTTAAAAGAAGAAATTTTAAGTTTTGAGGGTCCAGGGGTAAAATGGTCTTTTCCAGGCCAAGGGTAATATTGTAATTACCCTGACAAATTAATAAATAAATTAATTAATTTAATTTAAAAGAGCAATTCGGGTTGGGGCGACCCGAAGTGACCCATTTTCGCAAATGGGGTGTCACTCGGGTTCGAGCCCCACTAGAAGCATCAATTAAGGATTTAATTGTTGATAAAAAAAATTGATTTTTGGTAAGGGCACAATGGTCATTTTACCTAAGCTAAGTAAAACAGATTTTTATTAGTTAAATTAAACCTTACTTTGACTAAATTCAAACCTACACTCCTAATCCTAATAACTCTCTTTCACGTCTCTCAACTCTCTTTCACGTCTGTCAACTCTCATTCTCTCACGCTCTGCCTAACAAAAAAACTCAAGAACTGTTTAACAACAATTGTTCTTCACACTTGAAGAACACACGAAAATTTTTAAGAAAAGCAAAGTAATCAAAAACGTCAAGGCAAAGAGAGGTTGTTCGTCGAGTGGTGTGTACGTTGAGGTGAATTGGGCGTGGTTTGGAGGAACTTTTGGGCAGCAACTTCACGCTTGAACAACGTCAAAAGGTATGGGTTTCTTCTCTCTTGGTCCCTTTCCCAAGAGGCCCCTTACGATTTAAACTATTCACTCCGAAACTAAGGTTGTTCCCCTTTGCATGTCCTTGTCACTAGCTCCCAAATGAATTCGTAGGATGGGTATGTTGTGCTGGTAGATTTAGGCATGTATGATGTGTTTATATTAAAATGTGAATATGTTTATGTGCGGGGAATCACTAAGATGACAATCAAAGTGTGATCGAAAAAGGAGGTGTGTAAGCGTGCACGTTGGCAGTGTGTTTGGCCACTGTTTTGGGGTCTTGTAAGACATGTATTTCTTGTGTATTTTATGTGTGAAATGTGTATACAATGTGATGTTTATTGCAATAAAATATGATTGATTGAATAACAATCTTTTAGCCAAATAAACTTATGAAAGATGCGCCTAAAAATGAGTTGAAGAATGACTAAAATTTTCCAGATTTGTGCACTCTATGATGGGGTTAAAATCTGGGTTTTTAAAGGGGAAATAAAATAAGTGAGGTCAAGGGGAATTGAACCCAAGACCTCACATGTCAAGAAGGCTGAAAAAGAAAAAAGAAACGTGAAGGGGCTAAGGGGAATCGAACCCCTTAGCTACTGGTTTCGCGAATAAAGGGAAAAAAAAGGGGCTAGGGGATTCGAACCTGGCTACTGGAATTTGCCATAAGGAAAAACAAAATGGAGCTGGGGGGATTCAAACTCGCGAACTGGAGCAGAAGGAGGAGAAAACTAATTAAACAAATACTTGGGAGGCGTGGGATTCGAACCCACGACCTCCAGGCACGCGCGAACGAGAAGAAAATAAGGAAAAAGAAAAACGCGAGGCGTGGGAATCGAACCCACGACCTCAAGGCTGAAAAGGAGAGGCAAAATTAACTAAGAAATAAAGTGAGGCTGTGGGGGTTTGATCCCAAAACCTCACTGCCACTCGCCTAATCTAATTAAAATAAAGTTATGAGGTTGTGGGGGTTCAAACCCACCACCTCACAGCCTCAGCGAAATTAAAGTTTAAATAAGGAGGCTATGGGGGTTCGAACTCACAACCTCCCTTTGCAAGCGAAATTAATAACAAAAATACAAGAGGCTGTGGGGGTTTGATCCCACAACCTCTTGGTTTAGGTGAGAATGGGCAACATGAGGTAATGAAAATTAAGAAGGGGTTGTGGGGGTTCGAACCCACAACCCTTCGGCCAATTTAAGAGGAAAACTAAGTAGAAAATTAATGATACGATGTTAATGTTGGGATTTAATCTAGAGTTCTAATGTTATGAATATTAAAAATAAAATCAACGAAAAATGTAAATGATATCCAAGTGATTCAAACTTGGGTTTCCTTGCCCAAATTTCCGTATTGATACATAAGTCATACGTGAACAAAATATCCAAGAATAATGCCACATATTTAGATCAAAATCAAGATCTTGTCATACATACAAGTTGCATAAGTCTTGTATCACATAATCTTAGAAAGAAATGAATCACTTTGACGAAATATGAATGAAGCCTCATGGCTTGTATGTATAGACACATAAGTCTAACATACGTTCAAAAGTAAGTGAAACTAAGATGTATGTATTGAAATGATGAACCCTAGAAGGGTTAAGTATGAGTGTAAGATACACTAAATGGCCAAGTGCATTGGCATATGATGAGATGAATAATGAAATGAGGAAACGAACAATGAAATGATGAAACCCTAGAAGGTTTAAGTAAGGGTGTGAAACACACTAAATGGCCAAGTGCATTGGCATATGATGAAATGAACATTCACGTAATAAGAGGTGAGTAACTATGAAAAGCAAAGGTGCTAATGATAACGAATGTGGTGACAACATGATATGAGGCTAATGTAAATGATGAGAGCAATCTCAAATGAGCCTAAGTAAATGTTACCAATACGTACTGACCTATGAGAGTGTAAGTTAATGAAGAGACCAGTCTCTATGAACACCCTAATGAAGGTATTGAGTTTAACACACTTAATACTAATGATGAGATGAGAAATCATCTAATGAGCTATGATGTCCTCATACTAGAAGCCAGCTTCCATGACGTATGAGATGAATGAAATGGAACATTATACTGAGCATCGATAGACTAGCTATGAGCGGTGATGCCTTCTTTCGGTAAGGGCGGAGGTTCACATAGCTCTCATGAGATGAGACTGTCCGGCTTGCCGGGTATGGGCTCCTTATATCTCCTAGTCTTCAAACCTATACTGCCAATATAGGGATCTGGCGGGGTTAAATTCCCATGTACGCTAGCATGTTTTTGGGGTCACCTTGGCCGGTGATTTCACCTCTTTTATATGTGGGGGAGACACTTGATTTCATAATGCTCACATTATCTATGTCGGTTAAAGTTAAAGTTCCCAATGAATGAATGAGGCCAGCCTCAAATGAAGCACATAATGAAATGAATGATACCAAAGGTGTTAGGATAGGATAACCAATAGGTGAGCTAGACTCAGGTAATGAAATTAGGTTATTCTTGATCATTGCACAGCAAACCCGATGAAAGTCTTAAACTACACCCTAGGTATAGCTGGTGTTCACACTGGCATATGAACGAAATGAAATGAAGTACGTATGAATGAATGAAGCACACTCTGAGTTTGCTAATGAAGACTCCCTAGTTGAGGTCCCATATGTTGAGCCCTCATTTTGGAAAGTCTTAATGTCAAGTCCATGATTCCAAGGTTTCGTGGCATATGAATGAATGATATGAAAGAAGCTATGTGCCATATGTTATGTGTTATATGTTACATGTTATGTACTATGATATGTGTTATATGAATATGTTATGTGCTGTGTGCAATATGATATTTATGATGATGCATGTTACTCTCATGGAATATCTTTCCTAATCCAAATTTGGAAAGCTCATTGACTTTCCTAATACAAATTTGGAAAGCTCACTGACTTTCCTAATCCAAATTTGGAAAGTTCACTAACTTTCCTAATCCAAATTTGGCAAGTCCACTGACTTGACTTCCCATAAGCACGTTGTTAGGGAAGAGCTATTCTTTCTCATGCATATCCTTGGTGTGTGCTTGCATATACCCATACTTAGTACAAGTGTGTACTAACCCTATACAATTATACTATTTTAGGTGCAGGCACAGGTGGACGATAGAGTTACATGATCATTATTGCAGTCATCCGGACGTCCAGCATTCATCCGGAGTTGGTAGGTCCTCATGCTTTCGAGGATGCTACTGTTTTATATTCTAGCTTAGTTTTAGAGTTGAGCTAGTGGAGCATGTTCCACTATTGTTTCTTTCCTGTTTTTATTCAGTCTTTGTATTGGTGCAATTTTGGCAATTATAAACTTGATACTTATTGAACTATTTCTTTCAGTTGCTTATCTCTTAATGTTAGATGGTTGATGGTGAACAATTATGAAATGATAAGAATGTTTAACAAGTGTGTTAAGAAACAAAAAGTTTCAAATTTTCCGCTAAAGTTAACCTAGATGAAGTATGAATGACGTAAGTAGGCTTGTCTGCGACCTCTAAGAGGTCAACGACGCCGGTCTCATTTGGGGTCTAGATTCCGGTCCTGACAAAGTTGGTATCAGAGCACTAGGTTAAATTCCGATAATAATGAGTTCACATCAACCACATTGAGTAGTTTCTAAGTCATGGTAGTGAAGTGCACCACTATCGTGGATTAGAGACTGCATGATGCGTAGGAAAACTTCCCTTTTTCTTATCTTATCGTGCTTTTCCTAAAGTTTAATTTCTTGGTGTTATGAGCGTGTCTAACATCAATCTTTGTTATTTTCAGAGAATGAATACTAGGAGGGCTATTGGTCAGAAGAGAGGAGGTGCAGTTGCTGGGGGCAATCAGGTTCCACCCCAGGCTCCAGCTGAAGGAGTAGCTATGCCAGTTAACCCAGCTGGGTTGACTGATGCTGAGGTGAGAGCATCTCTAGCCTAGATGGCACAGGCAATCACTATGCAGGCCCAGACCATGACTGATCAGGTCAACCGGCAGAATGTTCAGAGGGAGAACCCACCGGTTCGTAGCGTGGCTGACAGACTAAGAGACTTCACGAGGATGAATCCTCCTATTTTCACAGGGTCTAGGACTGCAGAGGATCCCCAAAAGTTTGTGGATGAGGTGCATAAGATTCTGGTGGCTATGGGGGCCACAGATACTGAGAAGGCTGAGCTGGCTTACTATCAGCTCAAGGATGTTGCACAGACTTGGTGTAAGATGTGGCAGGATAGCCGAGCTTTGGGCGTAGTGCCAGTCACTTGGGAGCTGTTCAAGACAGCATTTCTGGAGAGATTCTTCCCCAGAGAGATGAGGGAAGCCAAGGTTGAGGAGTTAATTAACCTTAAACAAGGATCTATGATAGTGAGGGAGTATTCCCTGAAGTTTGTTAAGCTATCAAGGTATGTTACTTTCCTTAATATCTAATAGCAAGGATGAGGTGAGTACTGAAGTGTGTTAAATTATCTAGGTATGCTACTTTCCTTGTGTCTAACAGCAGGGATGAGATGAGCAGGTTCCTCACAGGAATCAATGGAGATGTAGAAGAGGAATGTCGGTCTGTGATGCTTCATGATAATATGGACCTCTCCAGGTTGATGGTGCATGTCAAGCAGGTAGAGGACAGACGTAAAAAGAGGGGTGTTTGTGATGCTAGGAGGCCTAAGCCTCAAGATCAGGCTGGTCCCAGCCATGGAGGCCACAGAAATAATTTTGGCATCCGTGGGCAGCCCAGGTTCAAGAAGGGGAAACAGAGTTCTGGGAACTCAAGCTTTCAGAGGAGTACAGCACCTAGAGGAGGCAGACCTGAGCCCAAGAAGGGAAATGGAGGTGAGATGCAGCGTCCTAAAAAGAATTGTGCTAAGTGTGGCCGAGCTCACAGTGAAGAGTGCAGACAGGGCACTAATACCTATTTCGGTTGCGGTAAGAGTGGACACATGGTTAGAGACTGCCCACAGAACAGAGGTTAGGCTGGAGGTAATGCTCAGCCTTGGCCTAATCCACAGGATGCAGCAGCAGCCGAGCCTCCTAAGAGGAACAGATTCTATGCCCTGAAGGGCAGGGAGGAGCAGGAGAAGTCCGCTGATGTTGTCACAGGTATGCTGCAAGTATTCCCAACTTCTGTTTATGCTTTACTTGATCCAGGGTCTACGCTTTCCTTTGTAACTCCTTTGCTTGCTCTCACTTTTGAGATATTGCATGAAGTTCTGCATGATCCTATAGTGGTTAGTACACCTTTAGGAGAAAATGTAAGAACTGATAGAGTATACAAGGGTTGCCCAACAGTGATAAGTGGTAAGACTATGTGTGCAGACTTGGTTGAGTTACCCATGCATGATTTTGATGTTATTCTTGGCATGGACTGGCTTCACAGTTGTTATGCTTGCTTGGACTGTCGTAGTAGAGTGGTGAGATTTTGTTTCCCTAATGAAGATGAGCTAGTCTGGGAGGGGTACAACTCGAGTCGTCCTAACCTCTTGATTTCGAACCTAAAGGCTAATAAAATGATGTCCAAGGGATTATTATGTCATCTTGTGAGTGTTAATGATCTAGATCATGACATTCCTTCCATAGACTCAGTGCCTATAGTGAGTGAGTTACTAGATGTATTTCCTGATGATTTGCCTGGAGTCCCTCCCCCTCGAGAGATTGAGTTTGGTATCGACTTAGAACCCGATACTAAACCAATTTCAATTCCTCCTTACAGAATGGCTCCAGCTAAACTCAAAGAGTTGAAGCTGCAGTTAAAAGATCTCACTGACAAGGGTTTTATTCAGCCGAGCATATTCCCTTGGGGCGCTCCAGTGTTGTTTGTGAAAAAGAAAGATGGAACCCTTAGAATGTGTATCGATTATCGGCATCTCAACAAAGTCACTATAAAGAATAAGTATCCACTTCCCAGAATAGATGATTTGTTCTATCAGCTCCAAAGGTCTAGTTTTTTTTCAAAAATTGATTTTCATTCAGGGTACCATCAGCTTAGGGTTAGGGATGGAGATATCCCAAAGACAGCCTTTCGTACCCGTTATGGTCACTATGAGTTTCTAGTCATGTCATTTGGTCTCACGAATGCACCTGCTACATTTATGGATCTTATGAACAGGGTCTTCCGTGAATACCTCGACTCTTTCGTCATAGTGTTCATTGACATTCTCATCTACTCTAAGACCAAGGAAGAGCATGAACAACATTTGAGACTAACCTTGCAGGTAGTTAGACAGCATCAGTTGTATGCCAAATTCAGCAAATGTGAATTCTGGCTGAGATCAGTGACCTACCTGGGTCATGTGGTGTCCGATCAGGGCGTGGAGGTGGATCCCAAGAAGACTGAGGCTGTGAAGAACTGGCCAAAGCCTTTTACTCCCACTGACATTCGTAGATTTTTGGGATTGGCTGGTTACTACCGCAGGTTTATGGAGGGATTTTCTTCCATGCTGCCCCATTGACAGCTTTGACTAAGAAGAAAGCCATGTTTGAGTGGACGGAGACTTGTTAGAGGAGTTTCGAGGAGCTCAAGGACAGACTCACTTCAGCCCTGTTGCTTACTTTGCCTAAGTGTGGTGAAAATTACACTGTTTACTGTGATGCATCTAGGGTTAGTTTGGGTTGTGTTCTTATGCACACTACACCATTTTGGGTCTACAGCCACACTAATTCTGCACTACGCTTTTAAAGTGTTGCCTAAAGTATTTTTGGGAACGCTTTTAAAGTGTAGCAAAATATTTTAACTTTTAGCAACGATAATATTGGCAACACTTGAAAAATGTACTCTTTAATGATATAAGCTACACTTTGTAAGTGTTGTTACAATATGATATAATTGGCAACAATTTTTTACATATATGGCCACACTTTTAAAGTGTCCTATTTTTATTATTGTAAAAACAACACATTATAAGTGTGGTCTTAAAATTTTCACCAAAATTTTATATTCCCTCCAACAATTTTAACTCTCCCTCCCATTTTTATTGGCCAAAAAGATTAAACATTAATAATAAATTATAAAAATATTAAGACAAAAATATTCTTTCTCTTTCACTTCACTGAAGAACACGTCGAGCTGAAGAGAGAGCTGAAGAACTCATCTTTCAATTTTGGGCATTAGATTGTCAAGGAAGATGTTACATTTCTTGCTTCAGCACTACAACGAAGTAACAATGCCACCATCATCTGATTGGAGTCTCTCTCAGGTAGGGTTTTTACATATTCACACATATTTTAAGAAAACTCTAAATTTTTTACTATTTTGGAGTTGAACGCGCCTGAACAACACATTGAAGTCGGGTTGGACTCGAATATCAAAATGGTATTCGATTCTGTGCAGAAACTTGACAAAACAATTGAGGAAGAGGCTGCTGAAGTTGTTGGGTTTGAACCTAGATGACCTTAATTGAAGGATAAAGCTAATGAATTGGGTATTTTCCTTGTTTCACTCTTTCTTTTAGAGCTAACCCTTTGAAAATTCACATTATTTTAGTGTCTTGCACTGTGATTTTTGTGTTGTTATTTTTGGTGTTTAGTCTTTATTTTCGTGTTCTTGTTAAGAGACAAGATGATGATTTTGATTTTGTTATGTAGTTGCTTTATTTCTTGAATTCTGGTGTGCAATGTTTTAGGTCTTTTTCATGAAATTCTTGTGGTTAAAAATACTTGAGAAAGGGAATTGTGTTTTTGTGTTGAACATGAAGTATATAGAGTAAGTGGATATTTGTGTAATGAATGTTTATATTGAGTTCAAATGTGGCTGGACAGTACTTTCAAGGACTGCAATTGTTGTTAAATATGGAAATTACCAATTTTATATGCATATGCAGTTCATTTAGAAAATCTTATTACCTTTTTTTTTTACCCGTTTTAAGCATCCCTAAATGGTTATGAGGAGGATGTTGGGAAAGAGTAAAAATTAGATTATAATGAGCAGCCTAGTGAGATTATAGTTGTTTTTAGAAGTTACCATTATAGATTTAAAGTTGTTTTTTGTTTCTTTAGAACTGACCAATGACCATGTTACTCATTAACATAAGTTGTTGCTTTAGAAATTAGAAGTGGTGCTTCTTGATGGATCATTTTTCAAGTGCTCGAGGTATTCCACTATAAAAATTAATAATGCCAAGTGTTGTTGCTTTAACGATTCTATGATATGACACAAAGTTTTTACTACTCACTGTTAAGTCTACTATGGTTATTGTTTTTGGTAATAGATAATAAAAAGCCTTTGCAAAATTTAACTCTTTGTGTGCCATGATTCACTTGGATGATGGCACTTTGCACCCTGGGTACAGATAAAGCTTGGCTGTCAGTTATGTTTTTGAGTTTCTTTATCCCTTCACTGATGCTCATTCTGTTATTTCTGGTGGCTTACTCAGTGGAATTAATGACATCTCGAAGAAGAAGTTATCAAATATAGTAATGTTAGATGCCTTCATGGAGCATTTATCTACTGTTCGAAACCATTAGCAGGTGTAAAAGGAATCCAGATCAAGTCTAATAAATTAAAAGATGGAGTCGTTGTTGTTATTACTTCTAAGATATACCGATTGGCGGGAATGTAGGAGTTCTTATAATATTTGATCCTGAGCCTTTATATGCAGATGATCTCGTCCAATGCGTTGGTGAAAGAATCGCCAGTGTGGTGAGTACTTAAAGTTTCCTTCTGCTTCTATTGTGTTATATGAAATAGTAATTTGTCATGCACTTCAGTATAGAGGAACTTTTGAACTATTTTGATTGACACAGGTTGCTGACAGTCATAAGTCTATTGATGTGGCTGCAAGAACGACCCTTTTTGAATACGACACTGAAAATATTAATTCACCCATTTTAACCGTTAAGGATGCTGTTGAAAAATCTAGCTTTTGGGTGTAAGTTACCTCCATAGTTCATTTAAAATACTCCTTACCCTCAAATCTTGGAGTGAGTTTTCATCGTTGTATCTAGTTCATTCTGTTTAGAGATTTAGGAGAAGTGAGACACTAAACAACGATAAGTTATTGAGTTATATTAACTATTTATTTAGAAAACATGTTAGATAATACCAAGCTTCTTGTTTTAGGCAACACTTCTTCCAGTAATTCTCCAAGAGTTGTAATGGAAAGGGGAGAACATGTATACTTTGATTTGCCTTCAGATGATGCAATATTTATGTTTTAGATCTGCCCCAAAAATGAAACTTGTTTGATGTTTTATTTTTTGAACTCCCCAGTTACTTTTGCTCTCCTTCACCTTGGGAAGAAAAGCCATGATCTCGCTCTCGATCCCCAACTAGATGAAAGTTAAGGCCAATATGAAGGTCATCTAAGGGAAGGTTGGTTTTTGGTTTATGTATAAGCAAATTATTTTCTGGTTCTGGTTCTGCCATGATTCGGTGATCACCTGTTGGACGATGTATTTCCTTCCTAACCGAGGGGTATTTTGAGATCACTGGATAATTTTGTACTTCTGCAGTGTCTAAGCGGTTTAGTCGAGATGGTTCTCTGTCGTAATTTTGTTGTCTTTGACAGAGCTTGTTTTCTGCTTCGTTTTTTTTTTCTGACGTCTGTGAGTTACCTTTCGTCATCTGCTTTGCTTTTGGATTTTATGATACAACTTGCTGAATGAAGTTATTTTTTGATGAAGTGTATGTACCCTCTTAGCTAAACTTTCTTAGCTAAACTTTGTTATCTAGCTCACTTGAGTTTATCGATTATCAATACTCAATTCTTCAGGTTACTTCTTTTCACTGTTCTACATGATTTATTTTATTTAAAAAAAAGATGATCTAGGTTGACTCTTGTTTGTGATAACTTTGCACTTTCTAGTAATAACCTGCATTTTGCTTTCTTGATTTTCTTTTGCGAGTTGGGTCTTTGCCTCCACGTTTATCAGTCGAATCATCATTGCCATATGCTTCTAGTGTATCTTCGAAGGTTAGTTAGTTTGTTAGTCTTGGCAGTGATTTATCCTCCATTTGTAGTTTATTAGCTTTATAGAAGCAGTGTTTTTACTAGCAAAACTCTTAACTTAGATTCGACTGGATACACCATGACACTAGGGCCTTCCCAAAGTGTAATTAGAATATAGAAGTATTTTGAACCTTGGTCTGAACAGTCATAATACTTCAGAAGTTAATTTCTTCCAATAGTTTATTTGAGCTGGATAGTATGCCAGCTATAAATTTCAGCTTTCTCTGTATTCCGAACCTTGAAATGAAAAGTCTATACCAAGAAACACCAGACCAAATCCTTTCCATCTCTACACAGAGGTGTGTATATTTTCTGTATGTTCGTGTTTATGTTCCTTCTTATCGAAATGATGTAGCTCCTCATGGCGTAGCTTTTTCTTGAATCCAGGAAAGAGGAACAGAGAAAGAGAGGAGACTATTCACCAAACTTCTACAGAAACAGATTGAAGAAGAGAGCTCAAGAGTTCCTAAAGCAACTCCATATCCTTACCCAACTGATTACCCGGTGATATGTAACAACACGCAGCCTATTATAATATCTTTTTTGCAGTACACTCCTTCTTTTCATGTGAACTCATTTCTTATGTATTCATTGGCAGATTCCACCAAAACCAAAGCATTGTAAAAAACCAGAACCTTTCCAACTGGAGATTCTGGTCAGGCATGAAAGAGAGATGCAGAGGGAATTTGAAGAACAACAAAGATTGGAAAAGGAAGAAGCAATGATGAGGACTTTTATAGCGCAACTAATCTTGATAGAGTAAGACCCCCAAAGAATGACTATTTTATGAACTATATCTTTTCTTCTAGGGAATTTGAAAGATGAATGATGTTTCTTAAATGTATAGAGATCCAATTCCAGTTCCTGATAAAGTACATAAGCCCCTCACTCAAGTTCAGGAATATAATCTACATGTAGATCATCGTGCACCAGATAGAGCTGAGTTTGATAAGAAGATAATTCTTTAGCTATTCACGTGCAACTTTCTCTGAGAGCTAAGCCTATAGACACTCATGTTGTGTAAGATGTTGCGCAGATTAAGGAGAAAGAAATGACGTATTAAAGATACAAAGAGGAGGCAGAAGCTGCAAGAATGGTAAGCATGTTATAAACTATGGTGTTTTTTCGAGCAACGCTAATGATTTCAGTAGACTAATTCTTATGTCTGGATGCATTGTGGTGGTTAGATGGAGGAAGAAATTGCTCTGAAACAACTACGGAAAACCTTGGTGCCTCATGCAAGACCTTTGCCTAAATTTGATCATCCTTTCCTGCCACAAAAGTATTGAAAAATTCATGCTATTCTTTGTTTTTTCTTCTTTTACATATTGGAATTTGGAACTACTACTGAAACTTTTTTTCACACACAGGTCATCCAAACAAGTGACAAAACCAAGATTCCACAAGTTGTTGGTTCTTAAAAGGCAAGAAAGGAGAGTATGCGAGCTATAAATTGTTGGTGTGTTAATTTGGATTGCACCATGATGAAAAACACGATCTCACAATCAAAACAAATCAAGTAGCATTGTGTATTTTACTATGTGGATATGTTGTGTCTTCTCTCTTCAGATCAAACGTCTAGTTCACCTTCACATTTCTGGTTGTGATGTCTTATCTCTTCAGATAAACAAATCAAGTAGCAATGTGTATTTGACTATGTGGATTTTAAATCTATAGCTTTGATTTATTTATTGGCTAATTTTGTGTTTTAGATCTCTTATATATTTAATTATGTGATTATTAAATATATGCAGATAATAATAATTATTGCTAAAAATGAAAAATTGTGGCTACGAAAATTCTACGCAACATTGCAACACTTCAAAAGTGTTGCTACAAGGATGTCCATTGTGTAGCTTACTAATTATAAATTAAATATTTTAAATCAGAAAAGCTACACTTTATAAGTGTTGTTTTAGATGAGATATAAAAGGCAACACTTTTCAAGTGTAACCAATAATAAAGCAAAGGCCACGCTTTTAAGTGTACTATAATCAAACAAAATGTGTTGCTATTGAATCAGTACAAAGCGTGCCCTTTATACCTCTTTAGCAACGCTTTTTAAGTGTAGCTGCTTTGGCAACATTTAAAAAGTGTTGCCTAATGTCAAAGGTTACGCTTCTTTAGGCCACCCCCTAAAAAGTGTTGCTGAAAGTCCAAAAGTGTAGCCTTTTATCAAAGGCCACACTTTTTGCTAGTTTAGACTACACTTTAATGGTGTGGCCGTAGGCCTAAAATGGTGTAGTGGCAGGTTGGTAAGGTGATAGCCTATGCGTCCAGACAGCTCAAGGTTCATGAGAAGAATTATCCCACTCATGACCTGGAGTTGGCAGCTGTGGTGTTTGCACTGAAGCTGTGGAGGCACTACTTGTATGGAGTGCATGTGGATGTATTCACAGACCACAAGAGTCTCCAGTACGTGTTCATACAGAGGGAGTTGAATCTACGTCAGCGGAGATGGTTGGAGCTGTTAAAGGATCATGACATGAATGTGCACTACCATCCAGGTAAGGCTAATTTTGTAGCTTATTCTTTGAGCAGGATGAGCATGGGAAGTACAGCCCATGTTGAGGATGAGAAGAAAGAGCTGGTGAACGATGTACATAGACTGGCCAGACTGGGTGTGCGATTGGTTGACTCTACTAGTGGGGATGTTTCAGTTCATCCTAGTTCTGAATCATCCTTGGTAGTTGAAGTAAAGCAGGGTCAGCATCTAGATCCTGTGTTGATGGAGCTGAAGGACTCAGTACTGATGAAGATGAATGAGTCTTTCGCTTTGGCAGGTGATGGCATACTTAGGTATCAAGACAGGCTGTGTGTACCAGATGTGGATGATTTGTGGACCAGGATTGTCGCAGAGGCCCATGGTTCCAGATATTCCATACATCCATGTTCCACCAAGATGTATCATAATATTAAGCAGATTTATTGGTGGGATGGCATGAAGAAGTACATTGCAGAGTATGTGGCCAAGTGTCCTAGTTGTTAGCAGGTCAAGGCAGAGCATCTTAAGCCTGGTGGTCTGACTCAGATTATTGAGGTTCCGACTTGGAAGTGGGAGGCCATTAATATGGACTTCGTGGTTGGTCTTCCACGGACTACGAGGCAGCATGACTCCATATGGGTTATTGTGGACAGATTGACTAAGTCTGCCCACTTTATCCCTGTGAAGTCTACTTACAGAGCCGAGGATTATGGGAGACTCTACATTGATGAGATTGTGAGATGGCATGGGATTCCTTTGTCTATCATTTCAGATAGAGGAGCTCAGTTTACTTCACATTTCTGGAGATCTTTCTAGAAGAGCTTGGGTACGCAGGTAAAGCTTAGCACTGCCTTTCATCCTCAGATAGATGGGAAGGCAGAGCGCACCATTCAGACATTGGAGAACATTTTAAGAGCGTGTGTGATCGACTTCAGAGGTAACTGGGATGACCATCTACATTTGATAGAGTTCTCGTATAATAATAGCTATCACTCCAGCATTGGGATGGCACCGTTTGAGGCACTGTATGGTAGGAGGTGTAGATCTCCAGTTGGGTGGTTCGAGGTTGGAGAGTCATTCATTTTGGGTCGAGAGATCATTCATGAGGCCTTAGAAAAGGTCAGAGTGATTAGGGACAGGTTGGATACTGCTTACAATCGGCAGAGGTCATATGCAGATAACAGAAAGCGGCCCTTAGAGTTTGATGTGGGTGACCAGGTTTACTTGAAGATATCACCTATGAAAGGGGTGATGAGATATGGTAGAAAAGGGAAGCTGAGTTCGAGGTATGTTGGGCCATATGAGATCCTGCAGCGTGTGGGTGAGGTGGCCTATGAATTAGCATTGCCTGCGGAGCTAGCTTCTGTTCATCCAGTCTTTCATGTCTCTATGTTGAAGAAGTGCCTTGGCGATCCAGCATCGATTCTACCTGTTGAAGGTTTGGGGGTTGGTGAAGACTTGTCTTATGAGGAGATACCTGTTGAGATCTTAGACAGACAGGTCAAGCGGCTGAGGAACAAGGAGATTGCCACAGTGAAGGTATTGTGGAGAAATCATCTTGTTGAGGGTGCTACGTGGGAGGCTGAGGCCGACATGAGATCCCGCTACCCTCATCTTTTCAGCTCTTGAGGTTAGACTTTCTATTCTTAAGTCTATGTTTCCTTATCTCTCTGTGTTTTGTTGCTATTGCTTGACTGTGCATAGTAATTTTGCTATGATCTGACAGGCATTACGATATGTAGTGGTAGTGTCATTCGGGGACGAATGTTCCTAAGGGGGAGATAATGTAACAACCCTAAAAATGAATAAGATAATTACTTAAGGTGTCAAGAATGCTTGCGATTGGACCAAGGTCCACACGGATTGATACGCGTAGAACCAGACCTCAGAACCCCTACTACGACAAAGCCAACTAACTTGGGGAGTTAATTGAGCTTGGAAAGGTTGGAACCAACCATGTGAGGCTCACGAAAATGAAGATTTAATCGAAAGAGTCTTTACCGGACTTAAAAGAAGAAATTTTATGTTTTGAGGGTCCAGGGGTAAAATGGTGTTTTCCAGGCCAAGGGTAATATTGTAATTACCCTGAAAAATAATAAATTAATTAATTAATTTAATTTAAAAGAGCAATTCGGGTTGGGGCGACCCGAAGTGACCCATTTTCGCAAATGGGGTGTCACTCGGGTTCGAGCCCCACTAGAAGCATCAATTAAGGATTTAATTGTTGATAAAAAAAATTGATTTTTGGTAAGGGCACAATGGTCATTTTACCTAAGTTAAGTAAATCATAATTTTATTAGTTAAATTAAACCTTACTTTGACTAAATTCAAACCTACACTCCTAATCCTAATAACTCTCTTTCACGTCTCTCAACTCTCTTTCATGTCTGTCAACTCTCAATCTCTCATGCTCTACCTAACAAAAAAACTCAAGAACTGTTTAACAACAATTGTTCTTCACACTTGAAGAACACACGAAAATTTTTAAGAAAAGCAAAGTAATCAAAAACGTCAAGGCAAAGAGAGGTTGTTCGTCGAGTGGTGTGTACGTTGAGGTGAATTGGGCGTGTTTTGGAGGAACTTTTGGGCAGCAACTTCACGCTTGAACAACGTCAAAAGGTATGGGTTTCTTCTCTCTTGGTCCCTTTCCCAAGTGGCCCCTTACGATTTAAACTATTCACTCCGAAACTAAGGTTGTTCCCCTTTGCATGTCCTTGTCACTAGCTCCCAAATGAATTCGTAGGATGGGTATGTTGTGCTGGTAGATTTAGGCATGTATGATGTGTTTATATCAAAATGTGAATATGTTTATGTGCGGGGAATCACTAAGATGACAATCAAAGTGTGATCAAAAAAGGAGGTGTGTATGCGTGCACGTTGGCAGTGTGTTTGGCCACTGTTTTGTGGTCTTTTAAGACATGTATTTCTTGTGTATTTTATGTGTGAAATGTGTATACAATGTGATGTTTATTGCAATGAAATATGATTGATTGAATAACAATCTTTTAGCCAAATAAACTTATGAAAGATGCGCCTAAAAATGAGTTGAAGAATGACTAAAATTTTCCAGATTTGTGCACTCTACGATGGGGTAAAATCTGAGGTTTTAAAGGGGAAATAAAATAAGTGAGGTCAAGGGGAATTGAACCCAAAACCTCACATGTTAAGAAGGCTGAAAAAGAAAAAAAAACGTGAAGGGGCTAAGGGGAATCGAACCCCTTAGCTACTGGTTTCGCGAATAAAGGAAAAAAAAGGGGCTGGGGGATTCGAACCTGGCTACTGGAATTTGCCACAAGGAAAAAGAAAATGGAGCTGGGGGGATTCAAACTCGCGAACTGGAGCAGAAGGAGGAGAAAACTAATTAAACAAATACTTGGGAGGCGTGGGATTCGAACCCACGACCTCCAGGCACGCGCGAACGAGAAGAAAATAAGGAAAAAGAAAAACGCGAGGCGTGGGAATCGAACCCACGACCTCAAGGCTGAAAAGGAGAGGCAAAATTAACTAAGAAATAAAGTGAGGCTGTGGGGGTTCGATCCCAAAACCTCACTGCCACTCGCCTAGTCTAATTAAAATAAAGTTATGAGGTTGTGGGGGTTCAAACCCACCACCTCACAGCCTCAGCGAAATTAAAGTTTAAATAAGGAGGCTATGGGGGTTCGAACCCACAACCTCCCTTTGCAAGCGAAATTAATAACAAAAATACAAGAGGCTGTGGGGGTTTGATCCCACAACCTCTTGGTTTAGGTGAGAATGGGCAACATGAGGTAATGAAAATTAAGAAGGGGTTGTGGGGGTTCGAACCCACAACCCTTCGGCCAATTTAAGAGGAAAGCTAAGTAGAAAATTAATGATACGATGTTAATGTTGGGATTTAATCTAGAGTTCTAATGTTATGAATATTAAAAATAAAATCAACGAAAAGTGTAAATGATATCCAAGTGATTCAAACTTGTGTTTCCTTGCCCAAATTTCCGTATTGATACATAAGTCATACGTGAACAAAATATCCAAGAATAATGCCACATATTTAGATCAAAATCAAGATCTTGTCATACATACAAGTTGCATAAGTCTTGTATCACATAATCTTAGAAAGAAATGAATCACTTAGACGAAATATGAATGAAGCCTCATGGCTTGTATGTATAGACACATAAGTCTAACATACGTTCAAAAGTAAGTGAAACTAAGATGTATGTATTGAAATGATGAACCCTAGAAGGGTTAAGTATGAGTGTAAGATACACTAAATGGCTAAGTGCATTGGCATATGATGAGATGAATAATGAAATGAGGAAACGAACAATGAAATGATGAAACCCTAGAAGGTTTAAGTAAGGGTGTGAAACACACTAAATGGCCAAGTGCATTGGCATATGATGAAATGAACATTCACGTAATAAGAGGTGAGTAACTATGAAAAGCAAAGGTGCTAATGATAACGAATGTGGTGACAACATGATATGAGGCTAATGTAAAAGATGAGAGCAATCTCAAATGAGCCTAAGTAAATGTTACCAATACGTACTGACCTATGAGAGTGTAAGTTAATGAAGAGACCAGTCTCTATGAACACCCTAATGAAGGTATTGAGCTTAACACACTTAATACTAATGATGAGATGAGAAATCATCTAATGAGCTATGATGTCCTCATACTAGAAGCCAGCTTCCATGACGTATGAGATGAATGAAATGGAACATTATACTGAGCATCGATAGACTAGCTATGAGCGGTGATGCCTTCTTTCGGAAAGGGCGGAGGTTCACGTAGCTCTCATGAGATGAGACTGTCCGGCTTGCCGGGTATGGGCTCCTTATATCTCCTAGTCTTCGAACCTATACTGCCAATATAGGGATCTGGCGGGGTTAAATTCCCATGTACGCTAGCATGTTTTTGGGGTCACCTTGGCCGGTGATTTCACCTCTTTTATGTGTGGGGGAGACACTTGATTTCACAATGCTCACATTATCTATGTCGGTTAAAGTTAAAGTTCCCAATGAATGAATGAGGCCAGCCTCAAATGAAGCACATAATGAAATGAATGATACCAAAGGTGTTAGGATAGGATAACCAATAGGTGAGCTAGACTCAGGTAATGAAATTAGGTTATTCTTGATCATTGCACAGCAAACCCGATGAAAGTCTTAAACTACACCCTAGGTATAGCTGGTGTTCACACTGGCATATGAACGAAACGAAATGAAGTACGTATGAATGAATGAAGCACACTCTGAGTTTGCTAATGAAGACTCCCTAGTTGAGGTCCCATATGTTGAGCCCTCATTTTGGAAAGTCTTAATGTCAAGTCCATGATTCCAAGGTTTCGTGGCATATGAATGAATGATATGAAAGAAGCTATGTGCCATATGTTATGTGTTATATGTTACATGTTATGTATTATGATATGTGTTATATGAATATGTTATGTGCTGTGTGCAATATGATATTTATGATGATGCATGTTACTCTCATGGAATATCTTTCCTAATCCAAATTTGGAAAGCTCATTGACTTTCCTAATACAAATTTGGAAAGCTCACTGACTTTCCTAATCCAAATTTGGATAGTTCACTAACTTTCCTAATCCAAATTTGGCAAGTCCACTGACTTGACTTCCCATAAGCACGTTGTTAGGGAAGAGCTATTCTTTCTCATGCATGTCCTTGGTGTGTGCTTGCATATACCCATACTTAGTACAAGTGTGTACTAACCCTATACAATTATACTATTTTAGGTGCAGGCGCAGGTGGACGATAGAGTTACATGATCATTATTGCAGTCATCCGGACGTCCAGCATTCATCCGGAGTTGGTAGGTCCTCATGCTTTCGAGGATGCTACTATTTTATATTCTAGCTTAGTTTTAGAGTTGAGCTAGTGGAGCATGTTCCACTATCGTTTCTTTCCTGTTTTTATTCAGACTTTGTATTGGTGCAATTTTGGCAATTATAAACTTGATACTTATTAAACTATTTCTTTCAGTTGCTTATCTCTTAATGTTAGATGGTTGATGGTGAACAATTATGAAATGATAAGAATGTTTAACAAGTGTGTTAAGAAACAAAAAGTTTAAAATTTTCCGCTAAAGTTAACCTAGATGAAGTATGAATGACGTAAGTAGGCTTGTCTGCGACCTCTAAGAGGTCAACGACGCCGGTCTTATTTGGGGTCTAAATTCCGGTCCTGACAAAGTTGGTATCAGAGCACTAGGTTAAATTCCGATAATAATGAGTTCACATCAACCACATTGAGTAGTTTCTAAGTCATGGTAGTGAAGTGCACCACTATCGTGGATTAGAGACTGCATGATGCATAGGAAAACTTCCCTTTTTCTTATCTTATCGTGCTTTTCCTAAAGTTTAATTTCTTGGTGTTATGAGCGTGTCTAACATCAATCTTTGTTGTTTTCAGAGAATGAATACTAGGAGGGCTATTGGTCAGAAGAGAGGAGGTGCAGTTGCTGGGGGCAATCAGGTTCCACCCCAGGCTCCAGCTGAAGGAGTAGCTATGCCAGTTAACCCAGCTGGGTTGACTGATGCTGAGGTGAGAGCATCTCTAGCCTAGATGGCACAGGCAATCACTATGCAGGCCCAGACCATGACTGATCAGGTCAACCGGCAGAATGTTCAGAGGGAGAACCCACCGGTTCGTAGCGTGGCTGACAGACTAAGAGACTTCACGAGGATGAATCCTCCTATTTTCACAGGGTCTAGGACTGTAGAGGATCCCCAAAAGTTTGTGGATGAGGTGCATAAGATTCTGGTGGCTATGGGGGCCACAGATAATGAGAAGACTGAGCTGGCTTACTATCAGCTCAAGGATGTTGCACAGACTTGGTGTAAGATGTGGCAGGATAGCCGAGCTTTGGGCGTAGTGCCAGTCACTTGGGAGCTGTTCAAGACAGCATTTCTGGAGAGATTCTTCCCCAGAGAGATGAGGGAAGCCAAGGTTGAGGAGTTCATTAACCTTAAACAAGGATCTATGATAGTGAGGGAGTATTCCCTGAAGTTTGTTAAGCTATCAAGGTATGTTACTTTCCTTAATATCTAATAGCAAGGATGAGGTGAGTACTGAAGTGTGTTAAATTATCCAGGTATGCTACTTCCCTTGTGTCTAACAGCAGGGATGAGATAAGCAGGTTCCTCACAGGAATCAATGGAGATGTAAAAGAGGAATGTCGGTCTGTGATGCTTCATGATAATATGGACCTCTCCAGGTTGATGGTGCATGTCAAGCAGGTAGAGGACAGACGTAAAAAGAGGGGTGTTTGTGATGCTAGGAGGCCTAAGCCTCAAGATCAGGCTGGTCCCAGCCATGGAGGCCACAGAAATAATTTTGGCGTCCGTGGGCAGCCCAGGTTCAAGAAGGGGAAACAGAGTTCTGGGAACTCAAGCTTTCAGAGGAGTACAACACCTAGAGGAGGCAGACCTGAGCCCAAGAAGGGAAATGGAGGTGAGATGCAGCGTCCTAAAAAGAATTGTGCTAAGTGTGGCCGAGCTCACAGTGAAGAGTGCAGACAGGACACTAATGCCTGTTTCGGTTGCGGTAAGAGTGGACACATGGTTAGAGACTGCCCACAGAACAGAGGTTAGGCTGGAGGTAATGCTCAGCCTTGGCCTAATCCACAGGATGCAGCAGCAGCCGAGCCTCCTAAGAGGAACAGATTCTATGCCCTGAAGGGCAGGGAGGAGCAAGAGAAGTCCGCTGATGTTGTCACAGGTATGCTGCAAGTATTCCCAACTTCTGTTTATGCTTTACTTGATCCAGGGTCTACGCTTTCCTTTGTAACTCCTTTGCTTGCTCTCACTTTTGAGATATTGCATGAAGTTCTGCATGATCCTATAGTGGTTAGTACACCTTTAGGAGAAAATGTAAGAACTGATAGAGTATACAAGGGTTGCCCAATAGTGATAAGTGGTAAGACTATGTGTGCAGACTTGGTTGAGTTACCCATGCATGATTTTGATGTTATTCTTGGCATGGACTGGCTTCACAGTTGTTATGCTTGCTTGGACTGTCGTAGTAGAGTGGTGAGATTTTGTTTCCCTAATGAAGAGGAGCTAGTCTGGGAGGGGTACAACTCGAGTCGTCCTAACCTCTTGATTTCGAACCTAAAGGCCAATAAAATGATGTCCAAGGGATTATTATGTCATCTTGTGAGTGTTAATGATCTAGATCATGACATTCCTTCCATAGACTCAGTGCCTATAGTGAGTGAGTTACTAGATGTATTTCCTGATGATTTGCCTGGAGTCCCTCCCCCTCGAGAGATTGAGTTTGGTATCGACTTAGAACCCGATACTAAACCAATTTCAATTCCTCCTTACAGAATGGCTCCAGCTAAACTCAAAGAGTTGAAGCTGCAGTTAAAAGATCTCACTGACAAGGGTTTTATTCAGCCGAGCATATTCCCTTGGGGCGCTCCAGTGTTGTTTGTGAAAAAGAAAGATGGAACCCTTAGAATGTGTATCGATTATCGGCATCTCAACAAAGTCACTATAAAGAATAAGTATCCACTTCCCAGAATAGATGATTTGTTCTATCAGCTCCAAAGGTCTAGTTTCTTTTCAAAAATTGATTTTCGTTCAGGGTACCATCAGCTTAGGGTTAGGGATGGAGATATCCCAAAGACAGCCTTTCGTACCCGTTATGGTCACTATAAGTTTCTAGTCATGTCATTTGGTCTCACGAATGCACCTGCTACATTTATGGATCTTATGAACAGGGTCTTCCGTGAATACTTTGACTCTTTCATCATAGTGTTCATTGACATTCTCATCTACTCTAAGACCAAGGAAGAGCATGAACAACATTTGAGACTAACCTTGCAGGTAGTTAGACAGCATCAGTTGTATGCCAAATTCAGCAAATGTGAATTCTGGCTGAGATCAGTGACCTACCTGGGTCATGTGGTGTCCGATCAGGGCGTGGAGGTGGATCCCAGGAAGACTGAGGCTGTGAAGAACTGGCCAAAGCCTTTTACTCCCACTGACATTCGTAGATTTTTGGGATTGGCTGGTTACTACCGCAGGTTTGTGGAGGGATTTTCTTCCATGCTGCCCCATTGACAGCTTTGACTAAGAAGAAAGCCATGTTTGAGTGGACGGAGACTTGTTAGAGGAGTTTCGAGAAGCTCAAGGACAGACTCACTTCAGCCCTGTTGCTTACTTTGCCTAAGTATGGTGAAAATTACACTGTTTACTGTGATGCATCTAGGGTTAGTTTGGGTTGTGTTCTTATGCAGGTTGGTAAGGTGATAGCCTATGCGTCAAGACAGCTCAAGGTTCATGAGAAGAATTATCCCACTCATGACCTGGATTTGGCAGCTGTGGTGTTTGCACTGAAGCTGTGGAGGCACTACTTGTATGGAGTGCATGTGGATGTATTCACAGACCACAAGAGTCTCCAGTACGTGTTCATACAGAGGGAGTTGAATCTACGTCAGCGGAGATGGTTGGAGCTGTTAAAGGATCATGACATGAATGTGCACTACCATCCAGGTAAGGCTAATTTTGTAGCTTATTCTTTGAGCAGGATGAGCATGGGAAGTACAGCCCATGTTGAGGATGAGAAGAAGGAGCTGGTGAACGATGTACATAGACTGGCCAGACTGGGTGTGCGATTGGTTGACTCTACTAGTGGGGATGTTTCAGTTCATCCTAGTTCTGAATCATCCTTGGTAGTTGAAGTAAAGCAGGGTCAGCATCTAGATCCTGTGTTGATGGAGCTGAAGGACTCAGTACTGATGAAAATGAATGAGTCTTTCGCTTTGGGAGGTGATGGCATACTTAGGTATCAAGACAGGCTGTGTGTACCAGATGTGGATGATTTGTGGACCAGGATTGTCGCAGAGGCCCATGGTTCCAGATATTCCATACATCCATGTTCCACCAAGATGTATCATAATATTAAGCAGATTTATTGGTGGGATGGCATGAAGAAGTACATTGCAGAGTATGTGGCCAAGTGTCCTAGTTGTTACAGGTCAAGGCAGAGCATCTTAAGCCTGGTGGTCTGACTCAGATTATTGAGGTTCCGACTTGGAATTGGGAGGCCATTAATATGGACTTCGTGGTTGGTCTTCCGCGGACTACGAGGCAGCATGACTACATATGGGTTATTGTGGACAGATTGACTAAGTCTGCCCACTTTATCCCTGTGAAGTCTACTTACAGAGCCGAGGATTATGGGAGACTCTACATTGATGAGATTGTGAGATGGCATGGGATTCCTTTGTCTATCATTTCAGATAGAGGAGCTCAGTTTACTTCACATTTCTGGAGATCTTTCTAGAAGAGCTTGGGCACGCAGGTAAAGCTTAGCACTGCCTTTCATCCTCAGATAGATGGGAAGGTAGAGCGCACCATTCAGACATTGGAGAACATTTTAAGAGCGTGTGTGATCGACTTCATAGGTAACTGGGATGACCATCTACATTTGATAGAGTTCTCGTATAATAATAGCTATCACTCCAGCATTGGGATGGCACCGTTTGAGGCACTGTATGGTAGGAGGTGTAGATCTCCAGTTGGGTGGTTCGAGGTTGGAGAGTCATTCATTTTGGGTCCAGATATCATTCATGAGGCCTTAGAAAAGGTCAGAGTGATTAGGGACAGGTTGGATACTGCTTACAATCGGCAGAGGTCATATGCAGATAACAGAAAGCGGCCCTTAGAGTTTGATGTGGGTGACCAGGTTTACTTGAAGATATCACCTATGAAAGGGGTGATGAGATATGGTAGAAAAGGGAAGCTGAGTCCGAGGTATATTGGGCCATATGAGATCCTGCAGCGTGTGGGTGAGGTGGCCTATGAATTAGCATTGCCTGCGGAGCTAGCTTTTGTTCATCCAGTCTTTCATGTCTCTATGTTGAAGAAGTGCCTTGGCGATCCAGCATCGATTCTACCTGTTGAAGGTTTGGGGGTTGGTGAAGACTTGTCTTATGAGGAGATACCTGTTGAGATCTTAGACAGACAGGTCAAGCGGCTGAGGAACAAGGAGATTACCACAGTGAAGGTATTGTGGAGAAATCATCTTGTTGAGGGTGCTACGTGGGAGGCTGAGGCCGACATGAGATCCCGCTACCCTCATCTTTTCAGCTCTTGAGGTTAGACTTTCTATTCTTAAGTCTATGTTTCCTTATCTCTCTGTGTTTTGTTGCTATTGCTTGACTGTGCATAGTAATTTTGTTATGATCTGACAGGCATTACGATATGTAGTGGTAGTGTCATTCGGGGACGAATGTTCCTAAGGGGGAGATAATGTAACAACCCTAAAAATGAATAAGATAATTACTTAAGGTGTCAAGAATGCTTGCGATTGGACCAAGGTCCACACGGATTGATACGCGTAGAACCAGACCTCAGAACCCCTACTACGACAAAGCCAACTAACTTGGGGAGTTAATTGAGCTTGGAAAGGTTGGAACCAACCATGTGAGGCTCACGAAAATGAAGATTTAATCAAAAGAGTCTTTACCGGACTTAAAAGAAGAAATTTTATGTTTTGAGGGTCCAGGGGTAAAATGGTGTTTTCCAGGCCAAGGGTAATATTGTAATTACCCTGAAAAATAATAAATTAATTAATTAATTTAATTTAAAAGAGCAATTCGGGTTGGGGCGACCCGAAGTGACCCATTTTCGCAAATGGGGTGTCACTCGGGTTCGAGCCCCACTAGAAGCATCAATTAAGGATTTAATTGTTGATAAAAAAAATTGATTTTTGGTAAGGGCACAATGGTCATTTTACCTAAGTTAAGTAAATCATAATTTTATTAGTTAAATTAAACCTTACTTTGACTAAATTCAAACCTACACTCCTAATCCTAATAACTCTCTTTCACGTCTCTCAACTCTCTTTCATGTCTGTCAACTCTCAATCTCTCATGCTCTACCTAACAAAAAAACTCAAGAACTGTTTAACAACAATTGTTCTTCACACTTGAAGAACACACGAAAATTTTTAAGAAAAGCAAAGTAATCAAAAACGTCAAGGCAAAGAGAGGTTGTTCGTCGAGTGGTGTGTACGTTGAGGTGAATTGGGCGTGTTTTGGAGGAACTTTTGGGCAGCAACTTCACGCTTGAACAACGTCAAAAGGTATGGGTTTCTTCTCTCTTGGTCCCTTTCCCAAGTGGCCCCTTACGATTTAAACTATTCACTCCGAAACTAAGGTTGTTCCCCTTTGCATGTCCTTGTCACTAGCTCCCAAATGAATTCGTAGGATGGGTATGTTGTGCTGGTAGATTTAGGCATGTATGATGTGTTTATATCAAAATGTGAATATGTTTATGTGCGGGGAATCACTAAGATGACAATCAAAGTGTGATCAAAAAAGGAGGTGTGTATGCGTGCACGTTGGCAGTGTGTTTGGCCACTGTTTTGTGGTCTTTTAAGACATGTATTTCTTGTGTATTTTATGTGTGAAATGTGTATACAATGTGATGTTTATTGCAATGAAATATGATTGATTGAATAACAATCTTTTAGCCAAATAAACTTATGAAAGATGCGCCTAAAAATGAGTTGAAGAATGACTAAAATTTTCCAGATTTGTGCACTCTACGATGGGGTAAAATCTGAGGTTTTAAAGGGGAAATAAAATAAGTGAGGTCAAGGGGAATTGAACCCAAAACCTCACATGTTAAGAAGGCTGAAAAAGAAAAAAAAACGTGAAGGGGCTAAGGGGAATCGAACCCCTTAGCTACTGGTTTCGCGAATAAAGGAAAAAAAAGGGGCTGGGGGATTCGAACCTGGCTACTGGAATTTGCCACAAGGAAAAAGAAAATGGAGCTGGGGGGATTCAAACTCGCGAACTGGAGCAGAAGGAGGAGAAAACTAATTAAACAAATACTTGGGAGGCGTGGGATTCGAACCCACGACCTCCAGGCACGCGCGAACGAGAAGAAAATAAGGAAAAAGAAAAACGCGAGGCGTGGGAATCGAACCCACGACCTCAAGGCTGAAAAGGAGAGGCAAAATTAACTAAGAAATAAAGTGAGGCTGTGGGGGTTCGATCCCAAAACCTCACTGCCACTCGCCTAGTCTAATTAAAATAAAGTTATGAGGTTGTGGGGGTTCAAACCCACCACCTCACAGCCTCAGCGAAATTAAAGTTTAAATAAGGAGGCTATGGGGGTTCGAACCCACAACCTCCCTTTGCAAGCGAAATTAATAACAAAAATACAAGAGGCTGTGGGGGTTTGATCCCACAACCTCTTGGTTTAGGTGAGAATGGGCAACATGAGGTAATGAAAATTAAGAAGGGGTTGTGGGGGTTCGAACCCACAACCCTTCGGCCAATTTAAGAGGAAAGCTAAGTAGAAAATTAATGATACGATGTTAATGTTGGGATTTAATCTAGAGTTCTAATGTTATGAATATTAAAAATAAAATCAACGAAAAGTGTAAATGATATCCAAGTGATTCAAACTTGTGTTTCCTTGCCCAAATTTCCGTATTGATACATAAGTCATACGTGAACAAAATATCCAAGAATAATGCCACATATTTAGATCAAAATCAAGATCTTGTCATACATACAAGTTGCATAAGTCTTGTATCACATAATCTTAGAAAGAAATGAATCACTTAGACGAAATATGAATGAAGCCTCATGGCTTGTATGTATAGACACATAAGTCTAACATACGTTCAAAAGTAAGTGAAACTAAGATGTATGTATTGAAATGATGAACCCTAGAAGGGTTAAGTATGAGTGTAAGATACACTAAATGGCTAAGTGCATTGGCATATGATGAGATGAATAATGAAATGAGGAAACGAACAATGAAATGATGAAACCCTAGAAGGTTTAAGTAAGGGTGTGAAACACACTAAATGGCCAAGTGCATTGGCATATGATGAAATGAACATTCACGTAATAAGAGGTGAGTAACTATGAAAAGCAAAGGTGCTAATGATAACGAATGTGGTGACAACATGATATGAGGCTAATGTAAAAGATGAGAGCAATCTCAAATGAGCCTAAGTAAATGTTACCAATACGTACTGACCTATGAGAGTGTAAGTTAATGAAGAGACCAGTCTCTATGAACACCCTAATGAAGGTATTGAGCTTAACACACTTAATACTAATGATGAGATGAGAAATCATCTAATGAGCTATGATGTCCTCATACTAGAAGCCAGCTTCCATGACGTATGAGATGAATGAAATGGAACATTATACTGAGCATCGATAGACTAGCTATGAGCGGTGATGCCTTCTTTCGGGAAGGGCGGAGGTTCACGTAGCTCTCATGAGATGAGACTGTCCGGCTTGCCGGGTATGGGCTCCTTATATCTCCTAGTCTTCGAACCTATACTGCCAATATAGGGATCTGGCGGGGTTAAATTCCCATGTACGCTAGCATGTTTTTGGGGTCACCTTGGCCGGTGATTTCACCTCTTTTATGTGTGGGGGAGACACTTGATTTCACAATGCTCACATTATCTATGTCGGTTAAAGTTAAAGTTCCCAATGAATGAATGAGGCCAGCCTCAAATGAAGCACATAATGAAATGAATGATACCAAAGGTGTTAGGATAGGATAACCAAAAGGTGAGCTAGACTCAGGTAATGAAATTAGGTTATTCTTGATCATTGCACAGCAAACCCGATGAAAGTCTTAAACTACACCCTAGGTATAGCTGGTGTTCACACTGGCATATGAACGAAACGAAATGAAGTACGTATGAATGAATGAAGCACACTCTGAGTTTGCTAATGAAGACTCCCTAGTTGAGGTCCCATATGTTGAGCCCTCATTTTGGAAAGTCTTAATGTCAAGTCCATGATTCCAAGGTTTCGTGGCATATGAATGAATGATATGAAAGAAGCTATGTGCCATATGTTATGTGTTATATGTTACATGTTATGTATTATGATATGTGTTATATGAATATGTTATGTGCTGTGTGCAATATGATATTTATGATGATGCATGTTACTCTCATGGAATATCTTTCCTAATCTAAATTTGGAAAGCTCATTGACTTTCCTAATACAAATTTGGAAAGCTCACTGACTTTCCTAATCCAAATTTGGATAGTTCACTAACTTTCCTAATCCAAATTTGGCAAGTCCACTGACTTGACTTCCCATAAGCACGTTGTTAGGGAAGAGCTATTCTTTCTCATGCATGTCCTTGGTGTGTGCTTGCATATACCCATACTTAGTACAAGTGTGTACTAACCCTATACAATTATACTATTTTAGGTGCAGGCGCAGGTGGACGATAGAGTTACATGATCATTATTGCAGTCATCCGGACGTCCAGCATTCATCCGGAGTTGGTAGGTCCTCATGCTTTCGAGGATGCTACTATTTTATATTCTAGCTTAGTTTTAGAGTTGAGCTAGTGGAGCATGTTCCACTATCGTTTCTTTCCTGTTTTTATTCAGACTTTGTATTGGTGCAATTTTGGCAATTATAAACTTGATACTTATTAAACTATTTCTTTCAGTTGCTTATCTCTTAATGTTAGATGGTTGATGGTGAACAATTATGAAATGATAAGAATGTTTAACAAGTGTGTTAAGAAACAAAAAGTTTCAAATTTTCCGCTAAAGTTAACCTAGATGAAGTATGAATGACGTAAGTAGGCTTGTCTGCGACCTCTAAGAGGTCAACGACGCCGGTCTTATTTGGGGTCTAAATTCCGGTCCTGACAAAGTTGGTATCAGAGCACTAGGTTAAATTCCGATAATAATGAGTTCACATCAACCACATTGAGTAGTTTCTAAGTCATGGTAGTGAAGTGCACCACTATCGTAGATTAGAGACTGCATGATGCATAGGAAAACTTCCCTTTTTCTTATCTTATCGTGCTTTTCCTAAAGTTTAATTTCTTGGTGTTATGAGCGTGTCTAACATCAATCTTTGTTGTTTTCAGAGAATGAATACTAGGAGGGCTATTGGTCAGAAGAGAGGAGGTGCAGTTGCTGGGGGCAATCAGGTTCCACCCCAGGCTCCAGCTGAAGGAGTAGCTATGCCAGTTAACCCAGCTGGGTTGACTGATGCTGAGGTGAGAGCATCTCTAGCCTAGATGGCACAGGCAATCACTATGCAGGCCCAGACCATGACTGATCAGGTCAACCGGCAGAATGTTCAGAGGGAGAACCCACCAGTTCGTAGCGTGGCTGACAGACTAAGAGACTTCACGAGGATGAATCCTCCTATTTTCACAGGGTCTAGGACTGTAGAGGATCCCCAAAAGTTTGTGGATGAGGTGCATAAGATTCTGGTGGCTATGGGGGCCACAGATAATGAGAAGACTGAGCTGGCTTACTATCAGCTCAAGGATGTTGCACAGACTTGGTGTAAGATGTGGCAGGATAGCCGAGCTTTGGGCGTAGTGCCAGTCACTTGGGAGCTGTTCAAGACAGCATTTCTGGAGAGATTCTTCCCCAGAGAGATGAGGGAAGCCAAGGTTGAGGAGTTCATTAACCTTAAACAAGGATCTATGATAGTGAGGGAGTATTCCCTGAAGTTTGTTAAGCTATCAAGGTATGTTACTTTCCTTAATATCTAATAGCAAGGATGAGGTGAGTACTGAAGTGTGTTAAATTATCCAGGTATGCTACTTCCCTTGTGTCTAACAGCAGGGATGAGATAAGCAGGTTCCTCACAGGAATCAATGGAGATGTAAAAGAGGAATGTCGGTCTGTGATGCTTCATGATAATATGGACCTCTCCAGGTTGATGGTGCATGTCAAGCAGGTAGAGGACAGACGTAAAAAGAGGGGTGTTTGTGATGCTAGGAGGCCTAAGCCTCAAGATCAGGCTGGTCCCAGCCATGGAGGCCACAGAAATAATTTTGGCGTCCGTGGGCAGCCCAGGTTCAAGAAGGGGAAACAGAGTTCTGGGAACTCAAGCTTTCAGAGGAGTACAACACCTAGAGGAGGCAGACCTGAGCCCAAGAAGGGAAATGGAGGTGAGATGCAGCGTCCTAAAAAGAATTGTGCTAAGTGTGGCCGAGCTCATAGTGAAGAGTGCAGACAGGACACTAATGCCTGTTTCGGTTGCGGTAAGAGTGGACACATGGTTAGAGACTGCCCACAGAACAGAGGTTAGGCTGGAGGTAATGCTCAGCCTTGGCCTAATCCACAGGATGCAGCAGCAGCCGAGCCTCCTAAGAGGAACAGATTCTATGCCCTGAAGGGCAGGGAGGATCAGGAGAAGTCCGCTGATGTTGTCACAGGTATGCTGCAAGTATTCCCAACTTCTGTTTATGCTTTACTTGATCCAGGGTCTACGCTTTCCTTTGTAACTCCTTTGCTTGCTCTCACTTTTGAGATATTGCATGAAGTTCTGCATGATCCTATAGTGGTTAGTACACCTTTAGGAGAAAATGTAAGAACTGATAGAGTATACAAGGGTTGCCCAATAGTGATAAGTGGTAAGACTATGTGTGCAGACTTGGTTGAGTTACCCATGCATGATTTTGATGTTATTCTTGGCATGGACTGGCTTCACAGTTGTTATGCTTGCTTGGACTGTCGTAGTAGAGTGGTGAGATTTTGTTTCCCTAATGAAGAGGAGCTAGTCTGGGAGGGGTACAACTCGAGTCGTCCTAACCTCTTGATTTCGAACCTAAAGGCCAATAAAATGATGTCCAAGGGATTATTATGTCATCTTGTGAGTGTTAATGATCTAGATCATGACATTCCTTCCATAGACTCAGTGCCTATAGTGAGTGAGTTACTAGATGTATTTCCTGATGATTTGCCTGGAGTCCCTCCCCCTCGAGAGATTGAGTTTGGTATCGACTTAGAACCCGATACTAAACCAATTTCAATTCTCCTTACAGAATGGCTCCAGCTGAACTCAAAGAGTTGAAGCTGCAGTTAAAAGATCTCACTGACAAGGGTTTTATTCAGCCGAGCATATTCCCTTGGGGCGCTCCAGTGTTGTTTGTGAAAAAGAAAGATGGAACCCTTAGAATGTGTATCGATTATCGGCATCTCAACAAAGTCACTATAAAGAATAAGTATCCACTTCCCAGAATAGATGATTTGTTCTATCAGCTCCAAAGGTCTAGTTTCTTTTCAAAAATTGATTTTCGTTCAGGGTACCATCAGCTTAGGGTTAGGGATGGAGATATCCCAAAGACAGCCTTTCGTACCCGTTATGGTCACTATGAGTTTCTAGTCATGTCATTTGGTCTCACGAATGCACCTGCTACATTTATGGATCTTATGAACAGGGTCTTCCGTGAATACCTTGACTCTTTCGTCATAGTGTTCATTGACATTCTCATCTACTCTAAGACCAAGGAAGAGCATGAACAACATTTGAGACTAACCTTGCAGGTAGTTAGACAGCATCAGTTGTATGCCAAATTCAGCAAATGTGAATTCTGGCTGAGATCAGTGACCTACCTGGGTCATGTGGTGTCCGATCAGGGCGTGGAGGTGGATCCCAGGAAGACTGAGGCTGTGAAGAACTGGCCAAAGCCTTTTACTCCCACTGACATTCGTAGATTTTTGGGATTGGCTGGTTACTACCGCAGGTTTGTGGAGGGATTTTCTTCCATGCTGCCCCATTGACAGCTTTGACTAAGAAGAAAGCCATGTTTGAGTGGACGGAGACTTGTTAGAGGAGTTTCGAGGAGCTCAAGGACAGACTCACTTCAGCCCTGTTGCTTACTTTGCCTAAGTGTGGTGAAAATTACACTGTTTACTGTGATGCATCTAGGGTTAGTTTGGGTTGTGTTCTTATGCAGGTTGGTAAGGTGATAGCCTATGCGTCCAGACAGCTCAAGGTTCATGAGAAGAATTATCCCACTCATGACCTGGAGTTGGCAGCTGTGGTGTTTGCACTGAAGCTGTGGAGGCACTACTTGTATGGAGTGCATGTGGATGTATTCACAGACCACAAGAGTCTCCAGTACGTGTTCACACAGAGGGAGTTGAATCTACGTCAGCGGAGATGGTTGGAGCTGTTAAAGGATCATGACATGAATGTGCACTACCATCCAGGTAAGGCTAATTTTGTAGCTTATTCTTTGAGCAGGATGAGCATGGGAAGTACAGCCCATGTTGAGGATGAGAAGAAGGAGCTGGTGAACGATGTACATAGACTGGCCAGACTGGGTGTGCGATTGGTTGACTCTACTAGTGGGGATGTTTCAGTTCATCCTAGTTCTGAATCATCCTTGGTAGTTGAAGTAAAGCAGGGTCAGCATCTAGATCCTGTGTTGATGGAGCTGAAGGACTCAGTACTGATGAAAATGAATGAGTCTTTCGCTTTGGGAGGTGATGGCATACTTAGGTATCAAGACAGGCTGTGTGTACCAGATGTGGATGATTTGTGGACCAGGATTGTCGCAGAGGCCCATGGTTCCAGATATTCCATACATCCATGTTCCACCAAGATGTATCATAATATTAAGCAGATTTATTGGTGGGATGGCATGAAGAAGTACATTGCAGAGTATGTGGCCAAGTGTCCTAGTTGTTACAGGTCAAGGCAGAGCATCTTAAGCCTGGTGGTCTGACTCAGATTATTGAGGTTCCGACTTGGAATTGGGAGGCCATTAATATGGACTTCGTGGTTGGTCTTCCGCGGACTACGAGGCAGCATGACTCCATATGGGTTATTGTGGACAGATTGACTAAGTCTGCCCACTTTATCCCTGTGAAGTCTACTTACAGAGCCGAGGATTATGGGAGACTCTACATTGATGAGATTGTGAGATGGCATGGGATTCCTTTGTCTATCATTTCAGATAGAGGAGCTCAGTTTACTTCACATTTCTGGAGATCTTTCTAGAAGAGCTTGGGCACGCAGGTAAAGCTTAGCACTGCCTTTCATCCTCAGATAGATGGGAAGGTAGAGCGCACCATTCAGACATTGGAGAACATTTTAAGAGCGTGTGTGATCGACTTCATAGGTAACTGGGATGACCATCTACATTTGATAGAGTTCTCGTATAATAATAGCTATCACTCCAGCATTGGGATGGCACCGTTTGAGGCACTGTATGGTAGGAGGTGTAGATCTCCAGTTGGGTGGTTCGAGGTTGGAGAGTCATTCATTTTGGGTCCAGATATCATTCATGAGGCCTTAGAAAAGGTCAGAGTGATTAGGGACAGGTTGGATACTGCTTACAATCGGCAGAGGTCATATGCAGATAACAGAAAGCGGCCCTTAGAGTTTGATGTGGGTGACCAGGTTTACTTGAAGATATCACCTATGAAAGGGGTGATGAGATATGGTAGAAAAGGGAAGCTGAGTCCGAGGTATATTGGGCCATATGAGATCCTGCAGCGTGTGGGTGAGGTGGCCTATGAATTAGCATTGCCTACGGAGCTAGCTTTTGTTCATCCAGTCTTTCATGTCTCTATGTTGAAGAAGTGCCTTGGCGATCCAGCATCGATTCTACCTGTTGAAGGTTTGGGGGTTGGTGAAGACTTGTCTTATGAGGAGATACCTGTTGAGATCTTAGACAGACAGGTCAAGCGGCTGAGGAACAAGGAGATTGCCACAGTGAAGGTATTGTGGAGAAATCATCTTGTTGAGGGTGCTACGTGGGAGGCTGAGGCCGACATGAGATCCCGCTACCCTCATCTTTTCAGCTCTTGAGGTTAGACTTTCTATTCTTAAGTCTATGTTTCCTTATCTCTCTGTGTTTTGTTGCTATTGCTTGACTGTGCATAGTAATTTTGTTATGATCTGACAGGCATTACGATATGTAGTGGTAGTGTCATTCGGGGACGAATGTTCCTAAGGGGGAGATAATGTAACAACCCTAAAAATGAATAAGATAATTACTTAAGGTGTCAAGAATGCTTGCGATTGGACCAAGGTCCACACGGATTGATACGCGTAGAACCAGACCTCAGAACCCCTACTACGACAAAGCCAACTAACTTGGGGAGTTAATTGAGCTTGGAAAGGTTGGAACCAACCATGTGAGGCTCACGAAAATGAAGATTTAATCAAAAGAGTCTTTACCGGACTTAAAAGAAGAAATTTTATGTTTTGAGGGTCCAGGGGTAAAATGGTGTTTTCCAGGCCAAGGGTAATATTGTAATTACCCTAAAAAATAATAAATTAATTAATTAATTTAATTTAAAAGAGCAATTCGGGTTGGGGCGACCCGAAGTGACCCATTTTCGCAAATGGGGTGTCACTCGGGTTCGAGCCCCACTAGAAGCATCAATTAAGGATTTAATTGTTGATAAAAAAAATTGATTTTTGGTAAGGGCACAATGGTCATTTTACCTAAGTTAAGTAAATCATAATTTTATTAGTTAAATTAAACCTTACTTTGACTAAATTCAAACCTACACTCCTAATCCTAATAACTCTCTTTCACGTCTCTCAACTCTCTTTCATGTCTGTCAACTCTCATTCTCTCATGCTCTACCTAACAAAAAAACTCAAGAACTGTTTAACAACAATTGTTCTTCACACTTGAAGAACACACGAAAATTTTTAAGAAAAGCAAAGTAATCAAAAACGTCAAGGCAAAGAGAGGTTGTTCGTCGAGTGGTGTGTACGTTGAGGTGAATTGGGCGTGTTTTGGAGGAACTTTTGGGCAGCAACTTCACGCTTGAACAACGTCAAAAGGTATGGGTTTCTTCTCTCTTGGTCCCTTTCCCAAGTGGCCCCTTACGATTTAAACTATTCACTCCGAAACTAAGGTTGTTCCCCTTTGCATGTCCTTGTCACTAGCTCCCAAATGAATTCGTAGGATGGGTATGTTGTGCTGGTAGATTTAGGCATGTATGATGTGTTTATATTAAAATGTGAATATGTTTATGTGCGGGGAATCACTAAGATGACAATCAAAGTGTGATCAAAAAAGGAGGTGTGTATGCGTGCACGTTGGCAGTATGTTTGGCCACTGTTTTGTGGTCTTTTAAGACATGTATTTCTTGTGTATTTTATGTGTGAAATGTGTATACAATGTGATGTTTATTGCAATGAAATATGATTGATTGAATAACAATCTTTTAGCCAAATAAACTTATGAAAGATGCGCCTAAAAATGAGTTGAAGAATGACTAAAATTTTCCAGATTTGTGCACTCTACGATGGGGTAAAATCTGGGGTTTTAAAGGGGAAATAAAATAAGTGAGGTCAAGGGGAATTGAACCCAAAACCTCACATGTTAAGAAGGCTGAAAAAGAAAAAAAAACATGAAGGGGCTAAGGGGAATCGAACCCCTTAGCTACTGGTTTCGCGAATAAAGGAAAAAAAAAGGGGCTGGGGGATTCGAACCTGGCTACTGGAATTTGCCACAAGGAAAAAGAAAATGGAGCTGGGGGGATTCAAACTCGCGAACTGGAGCAGAAGGAGGAGAAAACTAATTAAACAAATACTTGGGAGGCGTGGGATTCGAACCCACGACCTCCAGGCACGCGCGAACGAGAAGAAAATAAGGAAAAAGAAAAACGCGAGGCATGGGAATCGAACCCACGACCTCAAGGCTGAAAAGGAGAGGCAAAATTAACTAAGAAATAAAGTGAGGCTGTGGGGGTTCGATCCCAAAACCTCACTGCCACTCGCCTAATCTAATTAAAATAAAGTTATGAGGTTGTGGGGGTTCAAACCCACCACCTCACAGCCTCAGCGAAATTAAAGTTTAAATAAGGAGGCTATGGGGGTTCGAACCCACAACCTCCCTTTGCAAGCGAAATTAATAACAAAAATACAAGAGGCTGTGGGGGTTTGATCCCACAACCTCTTGGTTTAGGCGAGAATGGGCAACATGAGGTAATGAAAATTAAGAAGGGTGTTTTTTAAAATTAAAAGAAAACTTGAAAATAGAACTTAAAATTACAAAAAGAAGATATTGAAACTAAAAAATAAAAAAATAAAATGTTATCATAGGGAATTGAGATGTAAAACTCTAATTCAAGAAGACTTACCACTACAGCATCAGTTTTTCTAATTCAAGAAGACTCTAATTCAAGAAGATTTACATTACACATATCGCGTAATTTTTTTTCCGAGGGGGTTCGGGTTAACCCACTAGACCCAACGTGGGTCTGCCCCTGCCCATCTAGCTATAAGTGGGTCACAGAAAGTTTCTGAGAGAGTTTCTGAACTAACATCAAATTAACGGCTATATAAGGGGTAACAAAGGGAATAGTAACCCCTGGATCTAACAAAGCATAAACATCAATATGAAAGACTCGTAACATACTAGTGACTACAACAGGAGAATCTTCCTGATCCTAGAGAGACTGAAGATCATAGAGCAGATTCTGGCGTTGTCCGCCTCCTGTACAAGATGAGTTACCCTACTTAGTTGGGCAACATGCTTGTGCTGCTGAAGTTGTAGACTGATCTCTACCATCATTTCCTCCTTGATCCTCTTTATAAGGACAATCCCTCAACCTGTGACAAGACTTACCACACCCAAAGCAGATTTCCTTTCTTTCAAGTCCCTCGCCCAAATGGTTCTTACCACACTTACGACAAGTTGGGTAGGTTTTGGTACATCAAACACTTCCTTGAGACTTAAAGACTGATGCCCTACCTTTCTAATCTTTTTTGAACTTGGATGATGGAATACTAGCTTATTAAGGTGCTGGAGTTGAAAATTTTTGCTGACCCTGAGAGCAATTTCCACCACTCGATTTTTGCTAAGAATACGCATAGTTTGCGGTCCTAGCCTTCTTGTTCTCCTTATCCTGTTCTCTAAGCTTATAACCCTCAACCTGCTGAGCATGAGTCATGAGCCTAGAGATGATCATCTTTTCCAGCAACATAGAATTTTTGTACTCCCTTTTCACCAAGTCTGATAATCCATGTAGAAACTTATTTATTTCAGCCCTAGAATCAGCAACTATGTGAGGAGCACACCTGGAGAGTTAGGTAAAATTGAGCCCATACTCTTGGAATATCATTCTACCTTGACTTAAGCTCATGAATTACTGAGCTTTTGCCTCACTTAGATCACTCGGAAAGAATCTATATAGAAAAGTTTCACTAAAGAAATCCCAACTAATAGGAGCTTCATATGTACCCTTGTTCTCTTTCCACTGTCTAAACCAGATATGAGTCACATTCTTAAATTGGTAAGATGCTAACTAAACCCGATCATTCCCAGTTACCTGCATTACTTCAAAGATCTTTTTGACCTCATCAATGAAGTTTTGAAGATATTCTCCGACTTGAGATCCTAAGAACTCTACGGATTCATCCTAACAAAATCTAGCTTTTTAGTTACAGCTGAACCAACATTAGTTTTCGTAAGGACTTAAACCCGCTGATTGTTCTGGTTGACCACACTCTTAGCAAACATCTGCATGACATTCTGTATCTCTACATTCGAGACTTCTTGGTCTGGGACTGGAAAACTGTGTTTATGTTCCTGGCATTCCCATTTTTGACGTTAGCTCTATGAGGATGCATGATCACTGAAACGCAGAATGTCGAGTTAGAACAAAATCAGATCATGCCTTACGCACGATAAGAGTAACAAGAAAATGAATATTTTTACTAAAACACATTGCATCCTCCTTCTCATTAGATGTTGTGCACTTTACACATGGAAAAAACTCTACTTAGTGCGGCTTTTCAGACATCCTAGGACTCTTAAACCTAGTGCTCTAATACCAAGTTTGTCATGCACCAAGCTACCCCAGAGATGCGGACACGGGACCTAGGATCACAAGTGACCCCAAGCTAACCCTGTTGGCATGACATGAGCATACTAAAGATAAACTGAATAATAAAAATGTGCAGAAGCTAAATAATAATGAAATTAAAACGATGGGGAATACCCATATACTATCTGAATATATGAAATAAATTTGAGAGTTTAATAGAAAGAATTATCAAACTCGAAATGCTAAGCTGATTCTAACTATGTCTAATAATAAGTCTCTAAACTGACTAGAAGTGTTAGGACATACCCAAGCTAAGTCTAGAAAAACTAAAACTAAAAGACAAAGCGATAAATATAAACATGTCACTAGTCCTCGAAGAATGACGACTCACTACTAATGCAGTTGAACTAAAGATCAGGAATCAATCTAATTAAGCGTGATCAGGATGTTGAGAACCTGAACCTACATAACGATGAGATGTAGAGAAGAGTATACGTAAGTTTTTGAAAGGTACTGATCATGTAGGATTTAGTAAAGCAGAAACAATATAAAACTGAACAATCAATAAGGCAAGTATATAATCTGATCATGATATAGATACTGAATACTGAGCTAACTGGATGCAATGGCCAAATATTTAACATGCTGAGACTGAATACTGACTGTACTATAAATATGGGCAATGCAATAAAATTTGACTGAACTGTGGAGCTACTAATAAGTGATAATAAAACTACACGAGCGAAATATGGAGTCCGATGTATACGCCCCATCGAGAGGACCCAATACACCCGGCCAAAGGTGTAGAGGCATGCTAGCGTGATCAATAAATGATGCCCAAGGAGGGGACTTACAACCTACATGGATAGTAGTTTTGAGACTATTTGGGTACGCTGAACCCTAGTCCAACTCGGTATTTTCCTACTCCCAATAGATTAAATAATTAACATATTATGAATAAATTTCGGTGATACACTGGATAACTCAAAATTGACATGAAAACTAAATATGAAACAATTAATCTAATAATGATGCATTCATAACTGAGGCATGGAATACTAAAATATCTGAACTAGCATGTGTAATTCAAGAACTAAAGAAATACATAGCTAGGTTTCTTAAATTCATGCAAGAAATCAAGTAATAACATGATAATCTAATTTGGAACATTAAATAAACTAATTCATGATAAACTGCTGGAAAAAATTCTAGAAACCCTAGGTCTATTCATGATAAGATAATCATGAATTTGACTAAAATATAGGGACCTAATGGGAAAAAGGAACCCGCTATTGAAATCACACATACCTAGTGAAAAATTTCATGGAGAAATCTTTAAATTTTAAGGCTAGAACTGATGGAATCTTGTCGCGTTCTTAAACTAGGATTTTGTCGCATCTTTCCTCTGTCTAGTTTATAATTTTTCTAAGTTATGATGGTAGATATGACTTAGGTAAGTTCTGGTTATGTTTCTAGGATATAACTAACCAAAACCACGTAGTTTATGGTTAAAATGATGTAGTTTAGGGGTCCAACGAAATAGCAAGAGACCGAAATATCTCCGACTTAAACTGCTGATGGGGCTGACCACGGACACTTTCACGGATCGTGAAAGGGACCAAGGGCCATGAAATGGGTCGTGACCTTCACTTGGTGGCTACGGATTTGAGGGTCTGTATCGCGAGACTTACCACGGCCCGTGTGAGGGACCATAGACCGTGAACGTCCTCGTGGTCCTCACTTGTGCTGAGGTCTGGTTGCCCAGGATAGGGGGTCCATTGGCTAAGCTTTAATGGATGCCCCCACGGCACGTTGTGAGGACCACGGACCGTGAAGGTCCCCATGGTTCTTACTTGGGCGAGGGGTGACACATCCGGGGAGCACCCCCTAGAAGTAACTAGTGTCGTCGTCCTCGGAGAGGACTAAGACTAACCCTTTAGCATTCGTCATTACATATCATAGGTTAAATTGCGGTATATTTAAAACTTTTCATCTACTTCTACATTGAGGTTTACATAGACCTCTCGCTTACATATAACATATTCATAGGTAGTTTACATAGACTCCTCACATAGGAAGCACTACATAGGCTTCTACTTTTATTTCACACATTACTACAAACAGGATATTAGCGACAAATATTTAGTGGCGATTAATTATTTGCCACTAGTTAATTCAGTAAGCGGGAATATTAGCGGCATATGAACAATAGCCGCTAAAATATATATTTTTAGTGACAATAAAATTAGTTTGTCAGTAAAAAACAAATTGAACTCTACTTTCATCTTTTTATTTTTCCCTCCAAAATTTTCTACTACTATTAACTTTTCCGCCGTTTTCTTAATTAAATTAAAAAAAAATAAAAGAAACCCTGTTTTGTTATCGTTGCACATAACCTCGAGAGTCGAGACTTCTCCAAATTTATCAAGTTTCATTACAAGAATAACCAAGAACTTCTGATGAAGCCATTCACCTAATTCAAAGGTTAGACACGGTCTCCATCTTCACGGGTAATCCAAGTTTTAATTCGACACAAACTCTTAATTTACGAATCTACAGCTACATCCATCCGAACAATGTATGGCTGAAATGACTCCTCATCACATAACCACTTCTATGATGTTGCAGATGTGGATGTATTTTTCGGTCCAGTTTTTAATCTAATGGAACAAAATATTAATTGAGAATCTGGTAAAGTTTTATGGTTTTATTATTTTTTTCTTAATTTACGCTTTTTTGTAGGTTTTATTGAATTCATTCTTATTCTTCACTTTCTTGTCTTTTTCGAGTAATCATCCTGCATTCCAGGTATTCAAACAATATAGCTAACCTTTTATAGTTTCAATTTTGTTTTGCATTGTATGATTTTCACCTGCTACTTATTTAATGGGCAATTGATTGTATTGATTACTCTGTTTTGTTAGATTAATGTTTATATGTTAAAGTATAGTGATGGTTTGAGTGTTATTCGACTGTAATTGATCATTATTAATGTTATTTATTGAATCAACAATATTAGGGGCACTATATTATCATTATTTTTGATAGTTACTTGAGGATCCATGTTCTACTTTTAAGATTATTTCTGTAAGTATAGAAACTGGGAACTTTTTCTTATCTCCCCAGCGAGGTTGAATTATTGAAGAACTGGAAACTATGTCGAGTTCATGAGACTTCAATATTCACTCGGTAATAGTACTTTTCTAACTACTTTACAACATGTGTGTGGAATTCAACACTAGACGCATTAGCACTATTGTATGATTCTAAGCAGTAACATGATTTCCCCATTTACATTTCAAATACATCTTTTTGCTATTTTGTCTAACTATGAAGCTGATTTGAACCGCAGTATTCACTGTGATGCTGAGTTGAAGAGTGATGATGGAATCATTATTTTAGCTGCATTGTTATGTATTTTCACTGCTTGAGATGAACATGTTTCTTCTTCTTGTATTACATGTATCTTCTTAATATTCTAGATGAGCAAGTTAATGAAGATACATAGTAAATTTTAGGTAAATATGCATACAAACTAGAGGTCACAATATATTGAACATTCAAGTACAAAATGATGAAAATGTGCGACAATGTCTTGAGAAGTTGATGCATGAAAGAAACATCGATCAAGTCTCACCTGATATTAAGTAGTTGATATAAACTAAGAATCACTTCGAAACCCAATATCATGATAATCAATCTAACGAGTTAAATGGTTCTGTTGGAGACATTGTGCAATCATGTAATACTTTTTCTCTACTTATTAGTTTTACAGGTGAGGAAAAAGTTATGTTGCTGAAGAATTTCTGTGTTCACTTACATCCTGTGGTCAAGCAGGTATGAAGATAGCCTTTTAAAGATATCTTTAAATTAAAGAGGAGTTAAATAAAATAGTTTGAGGAGTTAGATATCGTAATATTGCTTCTTGTTATGGTTATCGATTTAAATAATGTTGTATGTTAAACTTCAGGTATCTCTAAAATTCTCTAGCGTTAACTGAAAGAATAGTTATAGAATAGTGATCAATGTTATCACCTACATTGGTTGTAAATTAGATGATCTACGTGTTTAATAGTTCTTGAATTTTGTTTGCTAGCAGGTGTCAGCTGCATATATACAATTAATCTATTATTATGGATATACTATTAATTTGTTACTATGATTTACTTTGTTACTATGGTCTATTCTCGGTGCATTCCGATTTGAAAATCTAAAAATTTTAACACGTGCTGACTGGTTGACATTGTAACGTTGTAGTTTCTTGTCAAAGGATATCTTTGACTGTTAGCTTGTATAGATACACTAGTTTCTGAGCACGTGCTACGCACGTGTATTTCATGTGAATTTTTATAGATACGTTAGAATGACTAAAATTTTATGGAAATATACATGTAAATTGTAATGAACAATAAAACGTAACAATTAAAAGGTAAGAATAAAGACTTACGGCAATAAAATGTTCATAGGAAACTAAAATAAGAAGTCTAATAGACAAAAAAAAAAAGACAAAAAGAAACCGATTTGAGAAAAAATACAACGTAGACATTATTCTTATAAGACTGATGTATATATAGATGAAAAAATAAGTACAAAATTAGTACATAACTCTCTGAGTTCTTATCGACTCCTTTCATTCCGATAAAAATTCAAGAGTCTTCTTCATCTACTTTAACTATAGAATAAAAATAATAGCCTAATAATCTTGGTAGGAGTTTCATGAGATAAAGAAGTTGAATTTATATAGATAGATTAGAAGGAATATCAAAAGATATCTTAAAGTTTTAGTTTAAATATTTGGAGGTTATGAATATGAAAAGATGAGAATTATGAATACTAAGAGCATAAAAGTTGAATAAGTAATTACAAAATAATAATAAATAAATGAAGAATATGAAGAAAAAAAATTAAAGTTAGCAAACCATGTAGAAAGAACAGCTAAAGTTCTTATCATGCAATTAAGCATCAATGAATTTATATTTGTGAAGCTAGAGTCATTCTTTAATGATAATCAAGAGGACATTATCAATGTGTGTCTCCATTTTGTAGATTTGTTAAAATATTAAATTTCGTTATTTATCATAAAGGATAATACTTTATCCACATAAATTATATTATTCATGAGAGGGTTTAAGGAAAAAGTTGTAAGAGGAGAAAAAGTACAACAATTTAGGTAGAGACTTTTTTTTTTTTAAAAAAAAAATAGAATTATTATATACATATAGATTATTATAGATGATAAATATTAATAAATTAGATATTTAATTAGGAATTAATTTTAGGAAGTCTAAAAGTCATTAACATTTAATTAAATTTATACAATCAAATATTTAAATATTTTATAACAATTTAATTTATAGAAGAGGTAAAATCGTAATTCAGCTTTCAACTTTTTTTGTTCATACTTTTAGTAATATATGATGATATGATGATGATAGGTAAAGCAAATTTATGTCTCTAGAGATTAAGTGATAATTCTAAGAAGATAAGAGCCCTTTATTTATATTAAGACTCGCAAAGCTTCCTTCAACCACATCATCTAATTTTGTTTTCTTAATTATGTTCAGAAAACTTTTTCAAAGTAAGATTGAAATGCTGAGAATTTTATATACTTCCCTAACGAAATGACAAAATAGAATAAGTAGAGTGCTTTATTAGAATAATATCTTCAATTAGATCCTTAATCATGAAAGTGTTGTGTTGCCATCTAGAATCATCTAAGAAACAATTAGTGAGTAAAGTTCAAGAGTAATACTAGTGTAACCATTGTGGACATACATAAAGACCCAAACATAGAAACTATGCTCAAATATAAACTATTACTAGTGTGCTCGTGGACAAATACCACAAATAATAAGGATACCCACTGTTGTTGAAAACACTACAACTTCTCATAGTATTACTCTTCTCTAATTTATCCTTGATGCTACTGTTTGAGTTTTTCTTCTTTGACCTTTCGAGTCCAAATTAATAAGCTTTATCTGAACACCTCCTTTGAAATGACTAGCACCATTAAATTCATATATATTTATATGGATCATCTTAGTTTTAACTACAGACGACTAGAAGACTGCATCTAATTCTAATAGCAACATTTTAGATGTTGGTTTCAACTTTTAACATCAAATATTATGCATTAAGGTAATAAGTATCTTTTGGTGAAACTTAAGTTAAGTTTGAGTTGACTATGTGACATAGATTTCATTAGAATTATTGTCTTGATTACCAGTCTTATGTGTGGTTTTTGCTGAATTTTTCAATTCAGGGAACTCCTGTTGATGTTTTATCCATGTTTATAACTGATATGCTGAAGATTTAATCACAAAATCTTCATCGACTTCGTCCTTTTGGCTCCTCGTCATCATCGTCAAAAATGTAATGCCAATCATCATTATCACTATCTATAATCAATGAATCAAATCTATTCATGACTTGCAAGCCCCTAAATTTTATCCCAAATAGAAGCTGAGAGACTACAATAAAAAATAGGTAGTTTGCTTGATAGATACATTAGCATTGTTGCATTGTAGGCAAGATGTGTATAGAGGCGCAGACCAATTTAAGTTTTAGCTAGCTATGTGACATGAAAATTATTAGATAGTTGTGCTGATTAGAAATCTAATGAGTAGATCCCACTTGAATTTGTGGAAACTACACTAATATGATGGGGCTGAGATTTATAAGCTTGAAAGTTGCTATGCAAATTATTTTATCCTTTAGGAAGTCAAAAAAAAAAAAACAGCTCCTTTAAATGTGGCTTGGCTTGTACAGAGTTCTTTATGTGAAGTAACTACTCACTAGGTCGTTTAAAATCTAAAGAGATAAATGATGGGCACTCAATTATTATTCATAATTGAGAGTAACCATTATACAAGTTAAGTTTGAGTTGACTATGTGACATAAATTTCATTAGAGAGATTATGCTGATTATCTGTCTTATGCGTAATTGCTGCTAAATTTGTCAATTCAAGTAACTCCTGCTGAGGTCTTATAGTGTGCTTATAACTGATATGTTGGATATTTAATCACAAAATCTTCATAGTCACTCATCGTTTTTTTCTCCCACAATAGCATAATTCATAGTGTCATCCAACTCATCATTTTCACCTTATATATTTAGTGTATCAAATCTGTCCTGCTAAGCACATCTTCGCAAAATAAAGTCATTAACATAATAATTACTAATACCAACTCTGTGAAGGAAATTCAATATAAATATGGTTATTGAAATTCTTGCCTAGTGATACAACCTTATTCCACATGAAATATACGCAGCCCATTAGTCCCACCTTATACACCTCATTCACTGCTTTCTTTGTCTCCTACTATCTGATGTGTAGTTTCTTTTGCATTTACCAATTGAGGAAATTTCTACTGATGTATTGCCAGCCCCTAAATTTTTCCTAAAAAATATAAGTTGAGGAACTACATCCAAAGAACAGGTCATTTGCTGCACAGATACATCATCATTGTATTGGATTGTAGGATAGATTTATGTATAGGTGTAGCTCAAGTTAAATTTTAGCTAGCTATGTGACCTTAAAAACATTATCTTTCAATGTTTGAGATTTCTTTGTAGTCAATAGTAACTAGGCTTCATCTTATCTTGAAATGTACACCACTGAAAATCACTAAAATAATGAGATGTGTTACAGATGTAGACTAGCTGCTCTAGAAATCCCCTTATTAGCATTGCTTAATTCTCATTTTAGATATTGATACAAACTTTAAACACCAGTTATTTCCCCTTGTAACCAATATCTAAGTTGTTTTTTTGCTTCTCCAAATAATATGCCTATTTCGATCCCAATCATATGCGATGGTAAGTGCTTTAGGTCATTGAGACATACGATTTTGTCTTATCTTCACATGTTTCTAATATGATATAGTTCCTAACTCATGATATTTTTATTCAATATGTTTCATTATTTGACGTATTTATTATATTATTTCAGGTCATACAATGTAATGTTCGAAAATACCTCTTTTGGAATATCACAATATGACGAACAATTATGAAAAATCTTTGAAGACATTATTTGATAGGATTGATTATATTAGGATCTTTTAGTTATTTCGTTCAATTATATTATATTATTTTATTACTATTTTTGTTTGTTTAGATTTTATGAAATATACTATGTTTTATGAATTAATATTTTATGTTTTTTTAGCATTTGGCAAACTTCGTCGCCTCTAAGGGACTCATTGTATAACAATTTTATTGTATTTACTAGTTATGAAATTGACACTTCTACTATTTACCAGATAGTTTTTTGAATGGATATAATTATAATTAATGGTGACTAAGTAGTTGATTCTTGAATAATGTGACTTTTAGCCTCAAAGTAAGTTGATTTACTGTCCATAAAAAATTGACTCAGATTAAATTGTTTTTGCAAGGGATATTCTAGCCTTTATAATTGCCACAAAATTATTGCCGTCAAAGATAAAACTTTTTAGCGGCAATATAATTGAATTTACAAATTATAATAATGGATGCTACAAAAGAGTGGTTAGCCACTTCAGACTGGATTTAATAGTCATTTGAATTACAACTAAACTAATTCATTTTGGCGGCAATTTAATGTAACAATCCGAAAACGACTATGCTAAGTAGGACCTAAACGCACCTAGAACGCATAGGTTAGCCCCGGTTCACACGGCTTGATGCGCATGGAACCGGCCCCCTGGACCCATGCACCAGCCAAGCCAACCAACTTGGTGAGTTGGTTGAGCTAGGCAGGGTTGGTTTCAGCCATGTTAGGTTCCCAAACACTAGGATTCACCCGGGTGAGTCTTAACCGGACTTAGAGGGTTAGTTGGGTTCTAGGGGTAAAAAGGTAATGTTGGGGCTATGGGTAGTATACTAACTACCCTAGGCTGATATTTAATTAATTAAATAATGTTTTTAATTAGTCAAAATGGGTCAAAGCTCGGTGGTCAAACCCGAGTTTGATCGGATCTCCACACTCGGGTTCAAACCGAGTTGGAGGCACAAAAAGGGATGATTTAAATGATTTTAATTAGACAAAAATCAGGAGGGGCATTATAGTAACTTAATATGAAGATTATAATCTGATTTTATCATCTAAAGTAGGTTGAATAAGTCAAGAACAAACTCCCCAAGCAAGAGGCGTACGACTCCCACTAGGAGTGTGCTCAATGTGCACTCTTAACTCATTACATATCCACCAACATTTTCATCTTTACCTTACACTTCAAAAACATAAAAGTAAAATAAGTCTACTGATTCAAAGGGTTCTCGGCTTCATCAATAAAAAATGAAAAGAAGAAATCATTCGCCTAAGTGCTTTAAGAAATCACGTAAAAGAATTCACTTGTGAGCAAGAACCAAGGCTAGGAAGAGAGGTTTTGTGCATGGGTTAGGACGTGTTAGTGGCTGGTTGTCAACGTTGAAAAGGTATGGGTTTTATTCTCTCTTGGTCCCTTTCCCAAGAGTCCCCTAAGGCTCAGTTCAATTCCAATCTAAAAACTAAGGCTGTCCCCGTTACATGCCCCTGTCATTAGATCTTATGAAAAATTGATGCATGCGTTGGTATGACTTTTGGTAGATGATTTTAGGAATGACTGTGATCGTGTGCAATGTGTGTTCTGGGACTGATTATTATGTTGTTATGTACGTCCGAATGTTGAAGGTTATATGTGCACAAGTATGTTGTTTTCTCGTGACTATGTTGTTACGGATTACTTGAAGAAAATGTGAATTATGTGTTACATAATGTTGTGTGTTTAACATGCAAGAAGAAATCCTGATGTTCATGAATAAGAAAATGAAGTTATGGTCCATTAACAAAATGTTAGGCTGCCGATTCTTTGGAGTCTAAGACTCTCGGCCATGGTTCTCAATTACACTAAGGAACTTTTATGTTAATTCCACAAGGACTAAATACTAACCTAAGGTCTTAATGAACCCGAATGCTTCACTATAGAAACTAAGGAAATCGTTGCACAACAAAAGTTACTACATACGAATACGTGAGTGTACTGTGATTACGAAGTTGGGTTAAATGTGACGCCTTAGAATTCAAGAGATGCTACGGGAAAATGGACATTATTTTAGAACAAAGTATTGGTTAAAAGTTCTCTAAGCCAAACGTCTATGCTAATTTCAAGAAAGTGAATCAAGGGCCTATACTAATTGACTAAGTCTATGTTAACCACTTGTAAAAATAAATGAAGAAAAAGAGATGCTGCCATTGAGGGTGGAACCCGAGACCTCTAGGTCCTAACACTAAGAGAAGAGGCCTTGAATTAAAAGAAAAAGAAATAGTGCGAGAGAGGGGAATCGAACCCGGCTTCAAGGCCAAATGTGTGAGATACATAAGTCTCACATAAAATCAAAAATTATATGATGCCCAAGGGATTCGAACACGGGTCCTCTTTACCGAAATTGTGAGGCAACTAAGTCTTACAAATAATAAAACAAAATGCAGCCAGTAGGGATCGAACTCTGGTCCCCTTGGCCGAATGTGTAAGATGCATAATTCGTGCACAATATACACTTATATGATCATGAAACACTTAGCCAAACATGTGTAACCCGAAAGGGGTACTACCATGAGTGTAAGGTACACTAAAGGCCATGTGCGTGGCATATGATGTAAGTTAATGGCAAGATGAAGAAATGAACATTCACGTAATGAGATGAGTAATTATGTTAAACTATGAAGATAATGAAAATGGTGACAACATGTTAAGAGGCTAAGATGAATGGTGAGACAAGTCTCAACCAAGCCTAAGTAAAGGTCACTAAAAGTACTCACCTAAGAGAGTGTGGAATATTAAGAGACAAGTCTCAATCACATTCTATATGTAAGTGTAAGGAAATTCACACTTAATACACAAAGAAGAGATGAGAAATCATCTAATGAGCTATGACTACCTCATGCTAAGAAGCAAGCATCGATGATGTATGAGTTGAATGTAAATAGGAACTTTAAACTAAGCATCGATAGGCTAGCTATGAGTGGTGATGCATTCTTTCGGGAAGGGCGGAGGTTCACATAAATATCATGAGATGAGACTGTCCACCAAGGTGTGTATGGGTCTCCCTAAATCTCCTAGTCTTTGAGCTATGTTGCCAACATAGGGAACTAGCTTGGTTCAAACCCCTAAAGCTAGCATGTTTTGGTTTCACTTTGGCCAGTGACTCCATCTCTTTTCGGTGTGGGGGAGACACCGGATTTTATGATGCTCACAAGATCTATGTCGCTTAAGGTGGAAGTTCCTCAAAGTATGAAAGATAATGAAATGAAGTTGTTTGTGCAAGACAATCAAGAGGTGAAATCGGACTCAAGTAATGACATTAGGTCATTCTTGGTCATTGCACTTCATGATCCCGATGAGAGTCTTAAACTTCATCCTAGGTATAGCTGGTGTTTACATCAGCCTATGAATGAATAAAATGATTAATGTGAAGTACGAATGATAGAATAAAGCAGACTCTGTGTTTGCTAAAGGAGGCCTCGGGTTGAGGTCCCATATGTTGGGCCCTTACTTGAGATGCCTTAATGCTACATCCACGATTCCAAGGTCTCGTGGATATGAAATGTATAATATATGAAACATGAAATGTATGTTATGTGAACCTATGTGTGTATGATGTGTGACATATTCATGGTATGACCTTTCTATTACGAATTAGGCAAGTCCAGAGACTTGACCTCCTAAGAAAGCATGTTGATTAGGAAGAACCATTCTTGTTCATGCATTACCGTTATGTGTTGCTGCATATACCCATACTTAGTACAAGTGTGTCCTAATTCCATACAATATTAATATTTTAGGTGCAGGCTCAGGTGGACGTTGAAGGTATCATTGCGGCTGTTAGGACTCAAAGATTTCATACGGACTTGGTAGGTCCTCATGCATTCGAGGATGCATGCCTTTACATTTCTTGCTTAGTAGTAGGTTTGAACTAGTGGAGTATGTTCCACTAGTTTTTCTTTCCTATTTTATTCAGACGTTTGTAATAGTGCCGTTTTTGCAAGTATTACGTATGACATGAGATTCTATTTCTTTGAAGTTGTATACTCCTATAACTAGATGGTTGATATATGAGCAATGAACTTCCTTACAAATACACGATTATCCGAAGTCTATGTATACTTCAATTATAAACAAAAAGTTTTAAATTTTTCGCTAAAATTAACCGTATGAATGTAATGAATGCAAGAAGAGGCTTGTCTACAACCTCTGAGAGGTCAACGACGCCGGTTGCGATTCGGATTCCAGAATCTGGGTCGTGATAAACTTGGTATCAGAGCATCAGGTTAAAAATCTAATACATCAGGCTAATATCAACCACGTTAAGTAGTTTCTAAGTTATGGTAGTGAAGGGCACCACTATCATGAATTAGAGACTGCATAACGCTTAGGAAATTCTCCCTTCTTCTACTCTTTATCGTGCTATGTTGAATTGTGACATAATTGTGTCATTAAGAATCTAACTCTCTTCTTGTATCTACGTGTAGATAATGAATAAAAGGAGAAATGCTGGTAGGAGGGTAGGTGAGGCAGCTGCTGGAGGAAATCAAGTTCCTCCCCAAGTCCCAATTGCTGCTGATCAAGTGCCTGTCAATCCAGCTGGGATGACAGATGGTTAAGTGAGGAATTCTTTGCTGCAGATGGCACATGCCATTACTACTCAGGCTCAAGCCATCACGACTCAAGCCGCGAGAGAGGGTGCTCCCAGAGAGAACCCTCATGCTAGCACCATGGCTAGCAGGATGAGAGACTTCACTAGAATGAACCCCCCAGTTTACTACGGATCCAAGACCAATGAGGATCCCCAGGAGTTCGTGGATGAGGTCCATAAGATCCTTTGTGCCATGGGAGTTGATGAGGAGGCGAAGGTTGAGTTGACTGCATATCAACTCGAGGATGTGGCACAGATTTGGTACTGGATGTGGACTGATAGACGAGCACGTGGAGATGTTCCCATCACTTGGGATGTGCTCAAGACTGCCTTTCTGGAGAGATTCTTCCCCAGATAGCAACGAGAAGCCAAGTTTGAAGAGTTCATCAACCTGAGACAGGGAGGTATGTCAGTCAAGGAGTATTCCTTGAAATTCGTTAAACTCTCAAAGTATGCTTCTTCTCTAGTGGCAAATAGGAGGGATGAAATGAGCAGGTTTGTGACTGGCGTGTCGGAGGATCTAGTGGAAGATTTTTGGGCAGCCATGTTGCATGATAGCATGGATTTGGGCAGGTTGATGGTGCATGCTCAGCAAGTGGAGGAGATCCTCCGTAAGAGGAGAGTTCATGAAAGCAAGAAGCCTAAGACTGCAGATCATACTAGTTCTAGATCGGGTAGGGGCTCATTTAGAGTCCAAAACAGGCCGAAGTTCAAGAGACATTCAGGTAATTCTGCTTTTTCAGGGAATTCAAATGCCAACGTGAAGGAGTCTGGCCCCAGAAGGAGCAATGATCGGAACTTCCAGCGAAAAAGCAAGCTTTATGGTAAATGTAGACGTCCTCATGGGGTGAATGTTTAGTAGGTACTAACACCTGCTTTGGGTGTGGCAAGACTGGACACATGGTCCGAGATTGTCCTCAAACGATGAATGAGGCTAGGGTAGGTGCTCAGCCTCGGCCGAATGCAAATGCTGTAGCTGAACCTCCTAAGAGGAATCGATTTTATGTGCTGAAAGGTAGAGAAGAGAAGGAGAAGTCAGCTGATATTGTCACAGGTACGTTGCATGTCTTTACTTTCCCAGTGTATGCATTGTTAGATCCAGGATCCACTCTATCATTTGTTACTCCTTTGATAGCTAGTAGGTTTGATGTGTTTCCTAAAATCTTGCATGAGCCGATTCTAGTGAGTACTCCCATAGGAGACGGCATTAGAGTAGAAAGAGTGTATAAAAATTTCCCAATTCACATCCTTGATAGAGTCACTCACGCTGATCTTGTGGAATTAGCCATGCTCGATTTTGATATAATCTTGGGTATGGATTCGCTCCGTAAATATTATGCCACAATAGATTGTTGAAACAGGGTAGTGAGGTTTCAGTTTCCAAATGAGATAGAGGGGTAATGGGAAGTGCATGGTTCAAGTCCAGTCGGCCAAATTGTTTCACACTTGAAGCCCAACAAGATGATAGCTAAGGGGTACTTGTACCACTTAGTTAGAGTCAATGACTTAGATCAAGAAGTTCCTTCCATAGACTCAGTGTCAATAGTGAATGAGTTTCCAGATGTCTTTCCGGAGGATTTACTAGGAATTCCTCCTGAACGTGAGATTGACTTTGGTGTTGATTTAGATCCCAACACCAAGCCAATTTCTATTCCCCCATATAGGATGGCACCAGCTGAACTCAAAGAGTTGAAGTTGCAGTTAAAAGATCTACTTTATAAGGGCTTTATCCAGCCGAGCATATCCCCATGGGGTGCTCCAGTGTTGTTCGTAAAGAAAAAGGATGGAACCCTTAGAATGTGCATTGATTATCGGCAACTCAACAAAGTCACTATAAAGAATAATTACCCTATTCCCATAATCGACGATCTGTTTGACCAACTCCAAGGTTCAAGTTTCTTTTCCAAGATAGACCTTCGGTCAGGCTACCATCAGCTTAGAGTGAGGCAAGAAGACGTCCCTAAGACTACTTTTCATACTAGATATGGGCACTATGAATTTTTGGTCATGTTATTCGGTCTCACTAATGCACCAGCCGCGTTTATGGACCTTATGAATAGGGTCTTAAGTGAGTACCTTGATTCCTTCGTCATAGTATTCATAGATGACATTCTCATATACTCAAAGTCTAAAGAAGAACATGAGGTACACTTGAGAAAGACATTGCAAGTACTAAGGGAACATCAGCTGTATGCGAAGTTCAGCAAATGTGAATTCTGGTTGAGATCAGTGACCTTTCTTGGTCATGTTGTGACCGACCAAGGTGTTGAAGTTGATCCTAAGAAGGTTGAGGCGATGAAGAATTGGCTGAGACCCCTTACTCCTATAGATATTTGGAGTTTTCTGGACTTAGACAATTATTATTGCAGGTTTGTGGAAGGCTTTTTCACTATTACGGTTCCACTGACAGCCTTGACGATGAAGAAGGTAAAGTTTGAGTGGTCTGAAAAATGTGAGAAGAGCTTCCAAGAGCTCAAAGACCGACACACCTTAACCCCAGTTCTCATGTTGCCGAGGAGTGATGCAGGATATGTGCTGTACTGTGATGCTTCCCGAGTAGGTTTGGGATGTGTTCTTATGCAGGATGGCAAGGTGATTGCCTATGCATCGAGACAGTTGAAAATCCACGAGAAGAACTATCCTACTCATGATCTTGAGTTAGCCGCGGTGGTGTTTGCATTAAAACTTTGGATACATTATTTATATGGTGCACATGTTGATGTATATACTGACCATAAAAGTCTTCAGTATGTTTTTACGCAGAGGGAGTTGAACCTTCGTCAGAGCAAATGGCTAAAACTGCTCAAAGATTATGATATGAGTGTTTATTATCACCCGGGTAAGGCCAATGTAGTGGCTGATGCGTTGAGTCGATTGAGCATAGGGAGCGTGTCTCATATTGATGAAGAGAAGAAGGAGCTGGTTAAAGAGGTACATCAATTGGCTAGATTGGGTGTACGGCTAGCAGATGCAGCAAGTGGGGGTGTTTCGGTTCACTCAAGCTCTGAATCCTAATTTGTTGTAGATGTTAAAGCCAATCAACATCTTGACCCAATACTCATGGAGTTGAAGGACTCATTATTGAGTAAGTTGAATGAATTGTTTTCCCTAGGAGGGGATGGTGTACTCCGGTACCAAAATAGGTTATGTGTGCCAAATGTTTATAATTTGAGGTCTAATATATTGGCAGAAGCTCATGGTTCCAGGTATTGCATTCATCCAGGTGCCACCAAGATGTATCATGACCTTAAAGAGGTCTATTGGTGGGAAGGCATGAAGAGAGATATCTCTAAATTCGTGGAGGAGTGTCCGAATTGCCAACAGGTTAAGGCAGAACACCTTACGCCTGGGGTCTCACTCAGATGATTGAGATCCCAACATGGAAGTGGGAGGCTATCAATATGGATTTTGTGGTTGGTCTGCCAAAGACTAGGAGACTACATGATTCCATTTGGGTTATTGTTGACAGAATGACCAAGTCCACTCACTTCATACCTGTGAAGTCTATTTACAAGGCTGAAGATTATGCCAAGATTTATATTGATGAGATAGTGAGATGGCACGGGATCCCTCTGTCTATCATCTCAGATAGGGGAGCCCAATTTACTTCTCATTTTTGGAGATCTTTCCAAAAGAGATTGGGCACACAGGTGAAGCTTAGAACTGCTTTTCATCCGCAGACGGATGGACAAGTAGAGCGTACCATCAAGACCCTTGAAGACATGTTGAGATCTTGTGTTATTGAATTCAAGGGGAGTTGGGATGATCACTTGCCGCTGATAGAGTTCTCTTACAATAATAGCTACCATTCCAGTATTGGGATGACACCTTTTGAAGCACTATATGGCCGAAGATGTAGGTCTCCTGTTGGGGGGTTTGAGGTAGGACAATTTGCCATCCTTGGTCCTGAGATCGTACAAGAGGCTATGGAGAAGGTGAGATTGATCAGAGATAGATTGGCTATTGCTTACAGTCGTCAGAAATCCTATACAGACAACAGAAAGAGAGCTCTAGAGTTTGAGGTGGGTAGCAAGTCTACTTGAAGATATCACCTATGAAAGGGGTGATGAGGTTTGGTAAGAAAGGTAAGTTGAGTCTGAGGTATATAGGTCCGTATGAGGTCTTGTAGCGAGTAGCAAATGTGCCTACGAATTGAAGTTACCTCAAGAGTTAGCTTCCGTTCATCCAGTGTTTCACGTTTCAATGCTCAAGAAGTGTCTAGGCGATCCAGCATCCATCCTTCCTGTTGAGGGGTTAGGAGTTGATGAAAACCTTTCTTATGAAGAGGTTCCAATCACAATATTAGATCGTCAAGTGAAGCAACTGAGGAACAAGGAGGTTGCCACCGTGAAAGTCCTATGGCGAAACCACCTTGTTGAGGGAGCAACGTGGGAGGCCGAGGCTGATATGAGATCCCGCTATCCTCATTTGTTTAGTTCCTCAGGTTAGATATTCTCTTCCTAAAGCCTTATTTACGTTTAAGAAACTCTAAGATCTAAGTGTTGTAGTCAATTGGTATGATAGGTCACTAATCATATGTTTTATCATAGCACTATATGAGTTAAAATGAAGTTATGTTTGCAATTTATGTTGCTGTTTTTTTGTAGCATAGGCATGTTTTCTGTGTTGCATGATTTGTGGTGTGCATTAAGTTAAGTATGATTGAGAAGGAAATTCCTCAATCTCAAGTATGAAGCTTTAGATAAGCTTAAATGGTATGCATCACCCAAATAAATGTGAATAAAATGTTCACAAACGAGAAACGTTTGAGTATGATGAAGTACTTTCGAAAATCACCCTCTTTGTTAAATGATGAGTAGTGTCATTCGGGGATGAATGTTCCTAAGGGAGGGATAATGTAACAATCCGAAAACGACAATGCTAAGTAGAACCTAAACGCACCTAGAACGCATAGGTTAGCTTAGGTTCACACGGCTTGATGCGCGTGGAACCGGACCCCTGGACCCATGCACCAGCCAAGCCAACCAACTTGGTGAGCTGGTTGACCTAGGCAGGGTTGGTTCCAGCCATGTTAGGTTCCCGAACACTAGGATTCATCCGGGTGAGTCTTAACCGCACTTAGAGGGTTAGTCCAAGGTGTTAAGGGTTCTAGGGGTAAAAAGGTAATTTTGGGGCTATGGGGAGTATAGTAACTACCCTAGGCTGATATTTAATTAATTAAATAATGTTTTTAATTAGTCAAAATGGGTCGAAGCTCAGTGGTCAAACCCAAGTTTGACCGGATCTCCACATTCGGGTTCAAACCAAGTTGGAGGCACAAAAAGGGACGATTTAAATGATTTTAATCAGACAAAAATCAGGAGGGGCATTATAGTAACTTAATATGAAGATTATAATCTGATTTTATCATCTAAAGTATGTTTAATAAGTCAACAACAAACTCCCCAAGCAAGAGTCGTACGACTCCCACTAGGAGTGTACTCAATGTGCACTCTTAACTCATTATATATCCACCAACGTTTTCATCTTTACCTTACACTTCAAAAACAGAAAAGTAAAATAAGTCTACTGATTCAAAGAGTTCTTGGCTTCATCAATCAAAAATGAAAAGAAGAAATTGTTCGCCTAAGTGCTTTAAGAAATCACGTAAAAGAATTCACTTGTGAGCAAGAACCAAGGCTCGGAAGAGAGGTTTTGTGCGTGGGTTAGGACGTGTTAGTGGCTGGTTGTCAACGTTGAAAAGGTATGGGTTTTATTCTATCTTGGTCCCTTTCCCAAGAGTCCCCTAAGGCTCAGTTCAATTCCAATCTAAAAACTAAGGTTGTCCCCGTTGCATGCCCCTGTCATTAGATCCTATGAACGATTGATGCATGCGTTTGTATGACTTCTGGTAGATGATTTTAGGAATGATTGTGATTGTGTGCAATGTGTGTTCTCAGACTGATTATTATGTTGTTATGTACGTCCGAATGTTGAAGATTATATGTGCACAAGTATGTTGTTTTCCCGTGACTATGTTGTTACGGATTACTTGAAGAAAATGTGAATTATGTGTTACAAATGTTGTGTGTTTAACATGCAAGAAGAAATCGTGATGTTCATGAATAAGAAAATGAAGTTATGGTCCCTTAACAAAATGTTAGGCTGCCAATTCTTTGGAGTCTAAGACTCTCGGCCATGGTCTCAATTACACAAAGGAACTTTTATGTTAATTCCACATGGACTAAATACTAACCTAAGGTCTTAATGAACCAGAATGCTTCACTATAGAAACTAAGTAAATCGTTGCACAACAAAGGTTAATACATATGAATACGTGAGTGTACTGTAATTACAAAGTTGGGTTAAAATTTGACGCCTTAGAATTTAAGAGGTGCTACGGGTAAATGGACATTATTTTAGAACAAAGTATTGGTTAAAAGTTCATGTAAAACTCTAAGCCAAACGTCTATGCTAATTTCAAGAAAGTGAACCAAGGGCCTATACTAATTGACTAAGTCTATGTTAACCACTTGTAAAAACAGATGAAGAAAAAGAGATGCCGTCATTAAGGGTGGAACCAGAGACCAGGTCCTAACACTCAGAGAAGAGGCCTTGAATTAAAAGAAAAAGAAATAGTGTGAGAGAGGGGAATCGAACCCGGCTTCAAGGCCAAATGTGTGAGATACATAAGTCTCACATATAATCAAAAATTATATGCTGCCCAAGGGATTCAAACACGGGTCCTCTTGACCAAAATTGTGAGGCAACTAAGTCTTACAAATAATAAAACAAAATGCAGCCAGTATGTATCGAACTCGGGTCCCCTTGGCCGAATGTGTAAGATGCATAAGTCTTGCACAATATACACTTATATGATCATGAAACACTTAGCCAAATATGAGTAACCCGAAAGGAGTACTACCATTAGTGTAAGGTACACTAAAGGCCATGTGCGTGGCATATGACGTAAGATAATGGCAAGATGAAGAAATGAACATTCACGTAATGAGGTGAGTAATTATGTTAAACTATGAAGCTAATGAAAATGGTTACAACATGATAAGAGGCTAAGATGAATGGTTAGACAAGTCTCAACCAAGCCTAAGTAAAGGTCACTAAAAGTACTCACCTAAGAGAGTGTGGAATATTAAGAGGCAAGTCTCAATCACATTCTATATGTAAGTGTAAGGACAATTCACACTTAATACGTAAAGAAGAGATGAGAAATAATCTAATGAGCTATGACTACCTCATGCTAAGAAGCAAGCTTCGATGATGTATGATTTGAATCTAAATAGGAACTTTAAACTAAGCACCGATAGGCTAGCTATAAGTGGTGATGCCTTCTTTCGGGAAGGGCGGAGGTACAGAAATCTCATGAGATGAGACTGTCCACCAAGGTGGGTATGGGTCTCCCTAAATCTCCTAGTCTTTGAACTATGTTGCCAACATAGGGAACTAGCTTGGTTCGAACCTCTAAATCTAGCATGTTTTTGTTTCACTTTGGTCAGTGACTCTACCTATTTTCGGTGTGGGGGAGACACTAGATTTTATGATGCTCACATGATCTATGTCAGTTAAAGTTGAAGTTCCTCAAAGTATGAAATATAATGAAATGAACGATACCGAAGGTATTTGTGCAAGACAATCAGGAGGTGAAACCGGACTCAAGTTATGACATTAGGTCATTCTTGGTCATTGCACTTCATGATCCCGATGAGAGTCTTAAACTTCATCCTAGGTATAGCTGGTGTTTACATCAACCTATGAATGAATGAAATGATTAATGTGAAGTACGAATGATAGAATGAAGGCGACTCTGTGTTTGCTAAAGAAGGCCTCGGGTTGAGGTCCCATATGTTGGGCCCTCACTTGAGATGCCTTAATGCTACATCCATGATTCCAAGGTCTCGTGGATATGAAATGTATAATATATGAAACATGAAATGTATGTTATGTGAACCTATGTGTGTATGATGTGTGACATATTCATGGTATGACCTTCCTATTATGAATTCCAGAGACTTGACCTCCTAAGAAAGCATGTTGTTTAGGAAGAGCCATTCTTGTTCATGAATTAACGTTATGTGTTGCTGCATATATCCATACTTAGTACAAGTGTACTAATTCCATACAATATTACTATTTTAGGTGCAGGCTCAGGTGAACGTTGAAGGTATCATTGCGGCTGTTCGGACTCAGAGATTTCATACAATATTACACACAATATTACTATTATGGTAGGTCCTCATGCATTCGAGGATGCCTGCCTTTACATTTCTTGCTTAGTAGTAGGTTTGAACTAGTGGAGTATGTTCCACTAGTGTTTCTTTCCTATTTTATTTTGACGCTTGTAATAGTGCCATTTTTACAAGTATTACTTATGACATGAGATTCTATTTCTTTCAAGTTGTATGTTTCTATAACTAGATGGTTGATATATGAGCAATGAACTTCCTTACAAATACACGTTTATCCGAAGTCTATGTATACTTCAATTATAAACAAAAAAGTTTTAATTTTCCGCTAAAATTAACCGTATGAATGTAATGAATGCAAGAAGAGACTTTTTTGCGACCTCTGATAGGTCAACGATGCCGGTTGCGATTCGGATTCCAGAATCCAGGTCGTGACATTTAAAATGATTTTATCGGCTATACAAATGGACACTAGATGAGCATAACTAGCTATTTTGGGTTGTATTTAGCAGTCATTTTAATTGCCGTAAAGATCTGGCAGTAAAATTATTTAGTTTTAGTGGCAATACATCTTAGCTTTACCAACGCTTGTAGGAAAGGCTTCTATAGCCTTTGCCGACCCTAGATTCAGCGGCCAAAGTACATTGACTGATATTGTGTATAACGACCATTGTTATTGCAACTAATACAATTTTTAATGGACGCTAAATCCCTTTTTCTGGGTAGTGACATGCATAATATAGCAATATAATCTCATAGGAAGTCTAGGATAAGTCTCACATATAAACCATCTAAATCGAGTACAAAATTCGGGCATAACCCTTAATTCATTACAACAAAGGCCACATATAGGCATATACAACAATCATCTTCAAATGAAAAGGAAAGAACTAAATGTCTTTAAACTAGAAAAACATCATTAGCTAGACAGTGGCATCGTCCTCGGAAGGTGAGGACCTACCAAACTTGGAGAATGAGAGTCACAGTTATCTTCAAATGGCACTTCTAGAAGATCAACGGCTGGAACCTACATAATTGTAGAAAACATAGAAATATGGGTTAGTACACACTTGTAATAAGTATGGAAACATGCACATAAAACATTTGAAATCATGCTAAAGGGGAAATTTGTTCAAAACCATGCTAAGTTACTTTGGAAAACCTTATGCAAAATCAAGAACCCATATAAGCCAATAATCACATATTCTTTAAGACAAGATCATATACAACACAAGACCAACATCATTAAGTATAACCAAGTCAACATGTGTAACAAATTCTTTGATTACATAATCAATACAACTCCAACATCATGTTATAACAACAAAGCATGCATAAGATTTCATAAAATTTCAACATATACAAGACCCTTACTCATAACCAACCATCAAGTCTACAAGTGCAATGACAAAGTAAAGCCCCATAACCTTACTCAACAAAGTAAACCCAACAAAGGACTACAAGCAATGTCTAGACTCACATAACATAGCATTAAGAGTAATTATCATCATGCATAGCAATATACACCAATAGCATTCTTATACATGAAACTAACATCATATAGGATAATCAACATGTAAGGTCAACATATGCATAATATTCACTTTATGACATATAGGAACAACCTTCTAGGACTTCCCTCAAGGCCAACTAGTGCAATGTATGGGTAGAGTCCCATACCCCTACCTAGACTAAGTCAAACCCCTTAAGTCACCCTAGTTAGTTTTCACTTTATTACTTCATTTTACTTTTGGAACGCTTGCCTCAACCGACATAGAACACAAGATCTAAATGTGGAATTAGGTGTCATGAAACCCTATATCTAAAGAAGGTGGACTACTTACCAAGGTAGTACCAAAATATGAACATAGCATTCTAGGTGGATCCACTAGCTAGTATTCCTATGGGGGCAACATAGTTCAAGAACTAGGATATGTACTTGGGACCCTCTTTTTGCAAATTGTATTATAGTCTCCAATCTCATGAGTACAATAGTGAACCTGCCTTTTCTACTTGGGAAGGAATAGCAATTTGGGTTTGGGAATTGTAGGGTGTTAAGTTGAGTTTAGGATTATGGTAGTTTATATAGTTGCTTAAATAACCTAATTAACCACCCCCTAATCCCTAATTAAACCCCTAACTAACTAAATTAATTAAATGAACCCTTTAAAAACTTAACAGAAAGTGCAGGCCTGATCTTTGAGTTCCCGACTTACGGGTCGTAGGTCAGTCGATGCTTCTCCCCTCAACTGTCCTGCACATCCGTACTCTTGGTAAGAGACTATGCATTTTGGCAATTTCATGAAAATGGCTAAGTGTGGGTCGACGGAGGCATCGACGCTCCGTCGATTGGCCTATGCCTCGTCACCTGCAACTGTTGGTGAACACTTTCTTGTAACAACTTCTTCGCTAGAAAGGAAGGGTCCTCCTCAAGGACCCTTTGGGTGGTCCTTGGGGAGTTGTTCCCAAAAGTTTCGAACCTAAACTTACTCTAATACATGTTTGAAACCTTTCCACCAATTTTCATCAAATTCCGACTCTTAAAACATCATAAAATAGACTAAGTCACACTAGCACCTCTTTTATTAGTCTCCGGATGTCATGGACGTTCCTTGACGTCTTGACTCTAAAACTTCCTACATGACTTATAAACATTATTTTTGGCCTTAAAACAGTGTTAAAAAACTCATGCACTCATGTGAGGCTCTAGATTAAGTCATGGACTTTCGGAGTGTGACAAGGGGTGTCTGAGGGCTAGGCTAGGGGAGACTACTACCTCACTCTTTACGGACACCACCACAATCTGTTGTCAAGACCAGGGCTCGTGAAGGGTCCCATGATCTGAATCATGGGCCATGTGGAGTCCTACTACCCACCACGGGCAGGTAAACGGACCGTGGTCTCTATCATGGTCCATGAACACTGCCGTGGTTCACTACTTCAAGTGAGTTCTGCAAGAAAAAACTTTGGATCTGTATCTGAGGTGTTACACCTCTTCAACTTGATTTAGTTCAGATAAACTCCAGTTGAATGTAGCTATTCTTTACCTCTCCCTTTTTGTGAATTTTTTTGTAGTGTTTAAACATTATCAGTATTGTTTGATGTCCTGTACCCCTACTGAGAATTATTCAACAAATTCATTCATACTCTCTCCTAGATAAGTAATTTCTTATTCTATTTCTTACCTTACACAATTGTCAATCCCATAATTCGATAAATACTAGACAGGTATTGAACTTCGATGGAGCTAATATCACTGTCAAAAGTCAGTCCAATTAAGGTCCATACAATGAGCTTTTCCCCCTTTATTACCCTACAAGACAAATACTTTGTTTTGGACTCTAGTAATTCAAATGTTAGGAACTTTTTGTGCATCTAAATGAACCGTGCTTTACCCTATCTTGGAACCTTCTGAAATGATTCAAATACTTTATCTTCCATTCCTCCAAAAAAAAAATTATATTAGTGGAAAAATCAAAAACTTTGTTACCCTCCGTCAACACGTGCTTCACCTCCACATGTTCATTCCTCATCAACCACCTAATATTCGTAATGAGAGAACTAATTCACCAAGTGATATCCCATGCTCCTTCCAAAATCTTTGATAGAATATGGGAGTCAATCTCCATACTAACAGGAATCAGTTGATTATCTAAATAGTAGAGAAGCCCTTTCTGAAATGCAGACTCTGCTTCTAGGATAGGTTTTACTCCCAAAAAAATGAGATATTACAAATATGAAATTACATTTCCAATCCCAAAAACAGAAACAACTAGCACTACGGCCCGTGTTCCTTTAGAAGCTCCATTTGTGTTACACTTGTAGAATCCTGCATAAGGGGCCTTCCAATAGATCGCCTTTGAAACAATACATGGTTTATACCCCTCTAAGAATCTAACTAGGCATGGCCACTTTTCTGGGATATTTCCAGGCCAAGGGTATCTTACAGTAGCTATTCTACGAATATTTCTATCTATTTCAGCCACTAGATTATCAAGTGTCATATTTTCCTCATGTTTCAATTTATTCTTCCTCTTCCACATTTTCTATAAGATAAAACAATGGATAGCATTAAATAGAGGCTTCAATGTAGAGACACAATCTGCATTCCATCATTTATAAATTGTGGCATGGAGTTGTATAAATGGCCCCTCCAACGCAACAGTACTAGCAAGCATTCCCCACAACTTCTTGGCAGATGGACATACTACAAAGAAATTTTGATAGCTTTCATTAATGATAAGGTTACAACAACAACAAAAACAATGCACCACCTCTTCGATATCTATGCTGCTTAGGAATTATACTACAGAAATTCTCCTCTTGATTAACCCTTAGAGAAAGAAAGAGATCTTGATAGGAGCTCCTTTCTCCCAGACATTCAAAAAATCTTCTTGTATAACTCCAAATGTCCTCATAACATTCCATTCTGAGCTGATGGAGAACTTTCCAGCGACTTCTAGCATGCAGTATGGTTGGTCATTTTCTTCAGTATATTGTACAATGTTAACCTTTCTATTAATATGTTCAACCATAGCTTCAGGGAATAAATGTTTTAGTAATTCTTCATTCCAGTTTTCTCCTTCCATTAGTGTATTAATATCCTAAATTTATTTCTATAGGAAACATATAGATATTAATGTAGAGCTGCAAGTTGATTCCAATTATCAAACATGATGCTTGAATTCCTGACACCAAATCTCTTGGTCAATAACATCCCTGGTGTACAGGGGCTGATCGTTGAACAAAATAGTTAACTGATTTAACCCGCTTTGGAAGCCAACAACCTTGTCGACTTCAACCTTCCAACACTTAGACAAATTTAGGACTGTTTTGGTATTAACTCTAAAAATTGGTAGCAACGTTTTGAGACTAACTCTTGGAAGTTTTAAGCAACAATAAACATTAGGCAATAATATAATAAAATCCACAAAAATATAAAATGACGCAAGGACAATTAGCTTTACAGAAAACATAATTTCCAACATGTATTAATATAGTGAATACAAGAACACTCTCAAATCGTAGCAACCTTCACATTTTAAGATCACCCTAGACCTTAACTTAGATTTAACACTCTAATTAGTATTCCCTAACCCGAAATTATACCATAGACATCCTGCACATTTATAACACCATGTGCAGCCAACTCCCGATAAGTGGTGTAATTCGAATAAAACACTTGTTGGCCTTATCCTGATCCTATCATATGTAGTCGACACCCCACAACTACTTGGTATATTCAAAGTAATTAAAACAAGGCGCCAAAAAATGAGATAATGTTGCACTTTTTGTAACCGCAGTCATGTGCTTGGCATATGTTTTATAACCACCGGTAAACTTTGACTTTGGTTGCCTTTTGGATGAGCTGCTCCTATGTATAACACTGTCATACCTAGACTTTTCAGCCTTTCATTTCTCCCACTCAATTCTTCCACGCCACGGTCACAAATCTATGACATTGCTTCATCCAATGTTGGCATCAATGCCCTTTCATTCTTGCTTTGGTCTTGATGGTCGTTTCCCCTGGTTTTTTCTTTGAATATCAATGTCATGTCGACGTGACATTTTTAAGCTCTTAACTTGTTAAGTCCTCACCAATATTCCTTACCATTAAGTCCTTGGTCGTCACGTGTTGCTTCGAAAGCAGGCAATGGTGCCATTGTGCACACCTTAGCTTCGTCAACAGGGCGTCTCCAACTTAGCCTTGCATGTATGTTCCCTTGTCTTAAAGTAACAAGTTTAACATGCTTAGTACCTTGTCCAAGCTGTCATTTAATTAAGTAACTTAGATCAGGGGTCTGACACCTAGTCATTAACATATGTTTCAATGTTTGTGTATACCCTTTCCATTTCACTACAAGAGGTCTATGTCTTTTGCAATATTTATTCCACATAAAATGTCACAACATAGAATATTAGGTTCTAAATTTCCACCACTTTTTGTATAAAGTGATTTAGAGACATAAAACATAGACCTAAAACCCAAGCCACCTTCTTTTTTAAGTAAAAATATATCTGGCCAAGCAACCCAAGTTTTGTTGATTTCGACCTCAATAAAGTTCCACATAAATCTAGAAAATACTTTTTGAAGGTCATGTATCACACATTTAGGAGGTATGATGGATGATAATTTATATATTGGAACACTTTATAAAACATTGTTAATTAAAACAACTTTACCTCCAAAAGACGCTTGTACTTTATTTTGTACCAGTTGGTTTGATAGCAAGAATTAATAGGAAATGGAGGGAAGATGAAAAGAGAGGAACTTGAAAAATCCTCTTATGCTTTAGTGAAAAGGCATTTGTCCCTCATCGGTGGTGGAAAGAAAAATAGGAGAGTTTAATATAGAAACACTCCTATTAATTGTTAAAAGGGTTGGAAAGAGGACCCCCTCGCGCCATCGTCGCTCGCTCGCTCGCTCGGCTACGACTACGACTACGACTTTGGCTTTGGAAAATGATTGAGAGAGTATTTTTGGGACAAAGTTTGTTTTAATTTTTAGTTCAATATTTATTTAATTAATTAAATTAAATGGCCGAAACGTTTTCAATTAATTCATTGATAATAGAAATGTTTTCAATTATTTAGTTGAGAGTAAACGTTTTCAACAGAGAGACCTATTTTATTTAAATCTTTCCCATCATTTGGAAATGACTGTTCTGAAAGGTTGCAACTTTCAGGAACAGTCAGGATCGTTTGAAAGGTTGAAAAAATTCAATAATGGTCGTGTGGATTCTGAATGGGTTTCAACCTTTTGAAACCTGTCCTCTTGCCTATAAATACCATTCATTATTCATAATTTTTCCTTACGAATTTTTCTAATTTCATCTTCTTCTTCTGCACAAAGTATCTTCGTGTACTTTAGTGTTGTTGAGTGGTTCACTGACACCAGAGTTTTGGGTATTAATATTTGGTGATTGAGATCATTCTATCCTGGGAGGACATATTCCAAATCAAACCTCGGATACTAGAGGGGAATAATTTTCTTAAGGGGAAACTGTGCATTCAGTGGGCTTCATCTTTTTCTCTTCTTATTTTACAGATTATGGTATGTCTACAGATTTTATTTTCTTCCAAATTAATTTTTGTTCATCTCTCTTATTGGTTCATTAAACTTGTGTAACTTCGTATTTCTGCAAAGTTTTATTGAAATCAATAATTCTGTTTTTCAAACACAGATTGGCAACAATCTTATGGAATTATTATTTTATTTTAATCTGTGTTCTGGTTGAGACAAAACCTTCGTGGTTTTATACTCCTTTAAATTCTTTAATTTTAAGTTATTGCTTACTTAGACTGTATTAATTTTTTTTATCAAAAATGGAAAACAACAATGTTACAGTAGTTGTTGTTATACCGACCCAAACTGTTGTACCACAAGCAGAGAAACCAGGTAAATTCTCTGGTGTGAATTTCAAAGGATGAGAACAATGAGTATTTTTCTAACTTACCACTCTTGGTCTGCAGAAATTTAATAGTGAAGAAACTCCAGTGGCAGCTGCTGAAATGCCAGAGAGAGAAAAATTTGTGATTATTGAAGCATAGAAACACACAGATTTCCTATGTAAGGGTTATATTCTAAGTGCTTTAGAGGATGACTTATATAATTTCTATAGTGCAATGAAAACTTCAAAAGAGTTGTGGGATGCATTGGACAAGAAATATAAGACCGAAGATGCATGCTTGAAAAAGTTTGTGGTCGCAAAGTTTTTAGACTATAAAATGGTAGATAGTAAAACTGTTGGATCACAAATGCAGGAACTTAAACTTATTTTTGAAGATCTGATTGCAAAAGATATGGTAGTAAATGAAGCTTATCAAGTGTTTGCAACGATCGAGAAGTTACCTCTTTCGTGGAACGACTTCAAGAATAATCTAAAGCAAAAACATAAGGAAACGAACCTTGAAGATCTTGTGATTCAGCTCAAGATTGAAAAGGATAACAAAACCGCTGAAAAGAAGTCTCCTAAGAGTTTGACAATAATGGAGTTAATATTGTTGAAGAAGCTCCTACCAAAGGCAAAAAGAGAAAGAAGTCCAACGGACAGAAGTCAGAACAGGCCAAGAAGCAATTCAAGGGCGATTGTTACAATTGTGGTAAGGCTGGTCATAAGTCTTCTGACTGTCGTGCTCCAAGAAAGGACAAAGACAAAGGCAAAGGCAAAAGTCAAGCAAAGATCGTGAAAGAGATGGAAGATGCAGATGACCTGTGTGCAATGATTTCAGAGTGCAACTTAGTTGGAAATCCCGAAGAGTGGTTTCTAGATTCAGGTGTCACTCGATATATTTTCACTGCGAAAGAAGCCTTTACAACGAACACTCCTGTTGAGTTCGATAAAGATATGTTCATGGGGAACACAATAACATATGTTTGGAATATGGTATTATTCATCAAAATACTGCACATTATGCACCACAGTCAAATGGTTTGGTGGAACGAAAGAATGGAACATTAAAGGAAATGATGGATGCCTTGATAATCAATTATAGTTCATCGCGAAATCTTTGGGGGGAGACCATCCTTACGGATAATAAGATACTTAATAGGGTTCCCCGTAGCAAAACAGAATCAGTTCCATATGAGTTGTAGAAAGGAAGGAAACTCAACTTGAAATATTTGAAAGTGTGGGGGTTTCTAGCCAAGGTAGAAGTTCCTTTACAGAAAAGGGTGAAAATTGGACCCAAAATAGTGGGTTGTGTATTGATTAGATATGATGTAAATAGTAAGTCCTGCAAGTTTTTGGTTCGTAAATCTAATAATCCTGACATTTATATAAATACGATAATTTAGACAAATAGCAAAGTTCTTTGAACACATTAAACCATATAAAACTGAATGTGAATGGACAAGAAAGGCCTAAACGACCACGGGAAGAATAAACAGAATATATACTACCTAGTGAGGACCCTAGGCATAGTACTCGCCAACGGAAACCCACTCTTTTTGTACCAGATTTTATGGCATTGTTGCTTGAAAATAAGACTCCAACATTTAAAGCAGTTATGTATTCATCTAAGTCAATTTATTGGAAGGAAGCAGTCAATAGTAAGATCAAAGCAATTTTAAGTAATCATACTTTGGAATTGGTTGATCTTCCTCTAGGAAATAAACATTTCGGATCAAAGTGGAAATTTAAAAGGAAATGAAAGTTGATGGGACTATTGACAAATATAAGGCTAGACTTGTAGTCAAAGGGTACAGACAAAAGGAAAGTATAGACTAATTTGACACATACTCTCCAGTAACAAGGATAACATCAATTAGGATGTTAATAGCACTAGCAGTAGTGCATGATGTTAAAATCCACCAAATGGATGTCAAAATAGCCTTCTTAAATGGAAAGTTGCATGAAGAAATTTACATGGAACAACCTGAAGGGTTTGTAGTTCCTGGTAAATAAGAGAAGTGTGTAGACTTGTCAAGTCACTTTATGGGCTCAAGCAAGCACCCAAACAATGACATGCTAAATTTGACCAAACAATGTTGGCAAATGGATTCAAGATTAACTAATGTGATAAGTGTGCATAGATTAAAAACATTCCGAAAATGAAGTCATTGTTTATATTAATGTTGATAACATGTTAATAATGTTTAGAGATATTGCCGATATAAATGATACTAAGCGCATGTTGTTCAGAAAGTTTGATATGGACTTAGGAGTTGCTGATTTGATCTTAGGGATCGGGATTCTTAAAACTCCTCAGGGACTAGCATTATCTCAATCTCATTATATTGAAAAAGTATTGGATAAGTCAAGTACTTGAATTTCAATGTTTTTAAAACTCCAATTGATTTAAGGTTTACATTTAAAAATAATATGCTTGGTGAAAGTAAATCTCAATTGGAATATGCTAGAGTGTTGGGAATTTATGTGTATATTATGAATTGCACGTGACCAGATATAGAATGTGCTATTAGAAAACTGAGTTGGTTCACTAGTAATCAAAATCAAAGTCACTGGATGGTAGTGAAACATGTGTTTGGGTATCTGAAACATACACAACATTATGCTTTGCATTATAATAAATATTCTACCGTAATTGAATGATATAGTGATGCAAATTGTATCACCGGGTCAAATGAATTAAAATTCAGAAGTTATTATGTGTTTACACTTAGTGGAGGAGCAGTCTCTTGGAAATCATCCAAATACATGTATCGATCGCTCCACAATGGAATCTGAATTTATTGCTTTGGATAAGACTGGTGAAGAAGTTGAATGGCTTCGGAATTTCCTAGAGGATATTCCATTCTGTCCCAAACCTTAGGGACGTATTTGCATACATTGCGATAGTCAAGCAACAATAGGTAGGGCATGGAGTGTCATGTACAATGGAAAGTCTTGTCATATACGACGGAGACATAACACCGTAAGACAACTGCTCTCTAGTGTAATTATCACAATTGACTATATGAAGTCAAGAGATAATGTGTCAGATCCAATAACGAAAGGTTTAGTGAGAGAGGTAGTTGAAAAAACATCTAAGGGAATGGTTTTACAGCTTAGGAAAAGTCAACAAGGTGGCAACTATATCTAGCAGACTGGACATCCCAAGAGCTAGATTCAAGGAGAAAAACAATGTTGTGACTGACAGTTTAACATTGCAATCAACTCAATTCATTCTCATGATGAAGACAATGTTCATGAACAAGATTAAGACTTTAAGGTTTGTTAATGAGTTAATAAAGCTTAAATGTTTTAATGATTTGATAAGATTGACATATTTGACCAAACAGTGTATATACGAGATGGCACAGTTAGAAATCACCTATGTGAGTGTGAAGTGTATGCCGTTTCAAATAGAATCTTATGTCAAAAGTCTATTCTCTAAAACTCATGAAACCAGGAGGTGTTCATGGTTGAAACAAACACAACCGTAAAAACCATAAATAGTGAAGGGTTAATTATGTGACATCTGGTTATCTAGGTATACACTGAATCTCTACGGTTCAAAGATATCACATCTACCGATTGACCGAGTATATATGACATATGTTCACTACAAAAAGTACAAGGGGAAACCTACTTATTAGATGCAATTGATCCTTGCTTGTAAAGTATACACTCGTCCGTGCATTCTTTATGTTATAACCATCCCCCATTCATGTAGGGATTATTTGGTATATAGCAAGAGTTAATGAAAAATGGAGGGAAGATGAAAAGAGAGGAACTTGGAAAGTTGAGAACTTGAAGAGTTGGGAACTTCAAAAGTCCTCTTATGCTTTTGGAAAAGGCATTTATCCCTTTTCGGTGGTGGAAAGAAAAATAGAAGAGTTTAAATATAGAAACACTCCTATTAATTATTAGAAGGGTTGGAAAGAGGGACCCCCTTCACGCTGTCGTCATCGTCACTCGCTCGGCTTTGGCTTCGGCGTTTGGAAATGATTGATCGAGAAATTATTTTTTGGACAAAGTTTGATATTAACCGAAACGTTCCGACCCAACTCGGATCCGTGCAACCCGTTTTATTTAAATTTTTCGCCGTTGGAACTGACTGTTCTGAAAGGTTGCAACTTTCAGAAACAACCATGACCGTTTGAAAGGTTGAAAACTTTCATGAATGGTAGTGTGAATTTTGAAAGGTTCTAATCTTACGAAACCATTTCCTCTTGGCTATAAATACCACTGGATCTTCAAACAGTTTCCTTACGAATTTTTTTAATTTCTTCTTCTTTTGCACAAAGTCTCTTTGTGTACTTCATTGCCGTTGAGTTGCTCGCTAACACCTGCGTTTTGGGTATAAATACACTTATGATTGAGATCATTCTATCCTGGGAGGACATATTTGAAATCAAACCTCGGAACTAGAGGGGAATAATTTCCTTAAGGGGACACTGTACATTCAGTGGGCTTGATCTTTTTCCACTCTGATTTTTCCAGATTCTGGTATGTTTACATATTTTAGGTTTTTGTGAGTTAATTTATGTTCTTCTATTCTTACTGGTTCATTAAACTTTGGTAACTTGGTGTTTCTCCAAAGTTTGTTGAAATCAATAATTCTTTTTTTCAAACATAGATTGGCAACACTAATTAGGGAAACAAATTGCATTAAAATACGGAGGATTACCTCTAGCAATTATTGTGATTGCTGGAATTCTCTCAAAATCAGTAAGGAATTGGATGAGTGGCAAAGTGTTTTCGATAATGTCAGTTTAGAAATAAGCACAGATCTTGAATACTAATGCATGAGAGTGTTCGCTTTAAATTACCATCACTTGCCTTCTCACCTATAACCATGCTTTCTATATTTTGCAATTTTATCAGAGGATAAAATTATTTCTGTAGATAAACTTGTGAAGTTATGGGTTGAGAGGGATTTTTGAAGGTAGAAGAGTTAAAAAGCACAGAAGAAGTGGCAGAAAAATATCTAAAAGAAATTATAGATAAAGATTTAAGTTCCATTAACAAAGTTATTTTGATGGAAATATCTAGAGTTTTGGAATGCATATGTGATCCGTGAGCTGCGCTTCAGGGAAGCTCGAAACATAAATTTTGTGAATATGCTCGGAGGAAAGGGTGATAAAAATCCATCCTTGCATTTTTCCTCTATGAGTCGAGGTCGTATTAGTATCTTATTGAACATGTCAGACATTATTATTCATAAAATATCCACGAGGTATCCTAATAATGATATCGATTTTATTATCTGTTTTAGGATGGATTGGTACATGCCAAAATTGCCTTTCAAGCTAGTAAGAGTAGTAGATCTAGGTCTAATTAGCTTGACTGCATTTCCCTATTTGATACTTGATTTAATTAACTTGAGGTATCTATCTTTGAGTCTTTATCCTGGCTTAGAAATCTGTCAAGAAGAAGAGGTTCCCTCATCAATAGACATTCATCAAGCAGTATCTAACCTATGTTATCTGCAAACTTTTATACTTAAGCTATCACCTAATGAGGTCTCGGAATATCCTTTGATATTACCATCGGAAATTTTGACGATGGTCCAGTTGAGGAACCTCCGTTTTGACTTGAATTACATTCAGAATTATGAGCTTGCAGAGAATAATTTGGTTCTAAAAAATTTGCAGAGTCTTGATGGATTCCTACGTATATATTGGACAAGTTGAAAATGTGTGGCACCCAGGAAGACTTTCATAGTCACAAGGTCTTGTATAATTTTCTCTACTTAAATGAGCTCACGGAATTGGAATTTTGTCTAACACAGAGAAAATAACAATAGGTGCAACCTACAGATTCCTTGCTCCTTCCTCCACCAGATGCTTTTCCACAAAACCTTAACAAGTTATCTTTTTGTCGGACTTATTTGAAGTGTAATGATTTGAACATTGTTAGTAAATTGCAGAAAAATGATTCCTTTACACTAACAGCTGATGCATGTACAAGAGAGGAGTGGGAATGTGTTGATGAAGGCTTTTCTTGCTTGAAGTTCTTGCTACTCGACTATTTGGACGTTCAGTTCTGGAGAGCCAGTAGTGATCACTATCCTTGCCTAGAAAGACTTTTTCTTGATCGTTGCTGGAATATCCATTCAACCCGTTGAGATTTTGCAGACATAGCCATACGTACTCTAATTGATATCCATGATTCACAATCTACATGGAATTCAGCAAAGCAAATTCAACACGACATGTATGCAAGATTTTTATGCAAGTTCAGCTGAGCTTCACATTCATCCGGCTTTCTAAGACATCTTCTTCCTTCATATAATTTTTGTTTCTATTTGTACTTCCAAATAATATGCTCCTTAATTGTGGTAAACCTAGTTTTACGAGACAAAAAGTTTCTGAATGGACAACTCTAGTGAGAAGGCTACGCGGTCCCATATAAAAAGATCCAAACACCCTGTACATATGCCAACTCTCCTAAATATTAGGATCTTGAAAGAAATTTGCGGGTGCGCAAAGCACACCCCGCATGTAAGTGTGTTGTGTGAATTTACCAAAACCGGAGGAAGTATAAATGGGATGACAATTTATACAAAGCAGTAACAAATAAACAAAGCAGTAGCAAATAAACAGTTTATATCACATATGTATGATAAATAAAGCATTAGGCAATTAAAATAAAACAAGGAATTAAAAGAAACAAGAAAATACTAAAAGCTTTAATTATTAATCTAAGACTGATATTGTTTAGAACATAAATTCGCACCGGAGTTGCCAAGTTGTAATTTCCCATTTTAATTCGCGTCAAATAGTGTACAACATATAGGTGATTCCTAAATAATTAACTTAAGGAGTCGTCACCTAATTACTTTTAAAGACTAAAGTTATGCCAAATTAACTCTAAATTTAGGTCTACTTAAGCTTATGCAATTCTAGGTAAGAAGTCTAATTTATTCTAAAGGGAAGTTGTAAGGTATTCTTTAAGATAAGTTACAAATTATTAACCGGCCAAGCTTAGCTTGAAGATCTTATGATTCAGCTCAAGATTGAGGAAGATAATAAAACAGCCGAAAAGAAGTCTCATAAGAGTTCGACAATAATATGAGTTAATATTGTTGAAGAAGCTCCTACCAAAGAGAAAAAGACAAAGAAGTCCAACAGACAGAAGTCAGAATAGACCAAAAAGAAATTCAAGGGCAACTGTTAAAATTGTGGTAAGGCTGGTCATAAGTCTTCTAACTGTCGTGCTCCAAGAAAGGACAAAGACAAAGACAAAGGAAATGGCAAAAGTCAAGCAAACATTATGGAAGAGATGGAACAGATGACTTGTGTGCAATGATATCGTAGTGTAAATTAGTTGGAAATCCCAAGGAGTGGTTTCTCAACTCAGCTGCCACTCAACATATTTGTTCTGCGAAAGAAGTCTTTGCAACGTACACTCTTGCTGAGTATGATGAAGCTTTGTTCATGGGTAACACAACAACAACAAGAATTGCAGGAACAGGGAAAGTAATGTTGAAATTGACATCCGACAAGGTGTTGACTTTGAATAGTGTTTTACATGTCCCTACTATTAGAAAGAATTCAGTTTCTATTGCACTACTCGTTAAGAACGGATTTAAGTGTCCTAGTTAGTGATAAAACTGTAATAAGTAAGAATGAGATGTTCATAGGAAAGATATACCTCAATGATAGCCTTTTCAAATTAAATATAATGGTTGTTGACAATATTATAATAATTTTGCTTCTGTTTACTTATTGAAGTCAAATGATTTATGACATGCACGTTCGGGATATGTAAATTACAAAGTCTTGCGAAAATTGGTTACTTTAGAAGTATTGCCTTATTTTAAATGCAATAAATCAAAATATGAAATTTGTGTGGAAAGTAAGTTTGTTAAACATTCTTAAAAGTCTGTTAGAAGAAATTCAAAACCATTAGACTTAATTCACAAAGATATATGCGATATGAAGTCGACACCATCTCGTGGTGGAAAAAAGTATTTTATAACTTTTATTGACGATTGCACTAAAATTTGTTATGTATATTTGTTTAATAGTAAGGGTGAAGCAATTGATGATTTAAGCAATACAAAAATGAAGTACAGAACCAATTTACTCTAAAGATAAAAATGATTCGAAGTTATAGGGGTGGAGAATACGAATATCTTTTTGCAGATATATGTTTGGATTATGGTATTATTCATCAAACTACTGAACCCTATACACCATATTCAAGTGGTTTGGCAGAATGGAAGAACATAACATTAAAGGAAATGATGAATGTCTTAATGATAAATTCGGATTCACCGCAAAACCTTTGGGGGAAAAACATCCTTACGGCTAATAAAATACCCAATAGGGTACCCCGTAGCCAAACACAATCAATTCCATATGAGTTGTGGAAGGGAAGAAAACCCAACTTGAAATATTTCAAAGTGTGGGGGTGTCTATCTAAGGTAGAGGTTCATTTACCCAAAAGGGTGAAAATTTGACAAAAAACGATAGATTGTGTATCTATTGGATATGTTGTGAACAGTAAGGCCTACCAATTTTTGGTTCACAAATCTGATAATCCTGAGATTCATGTATGACGACCCGATCCTACACCCTGTACGTGGCCGGCAGCCAATGACCATTACTGATCTTGAGCGAACCCTTGTCCTGACTTACTTAACTCAGTGGATGACATAACTTAACTCAAATATGAAATAAGAACATTCTTAAAAAAGTACTTAAATCATAATATTTTGGCCAAAATGGCACTCAAATTCTCATAGAAAAATATCTGCAATTCAAGGAAGAGACTCAAACTAACTATCTGACTGTCTATGAAGCCGCTACAATACTAAGATGGATGTTGGGACAGACCCCACAACATCCTATAAATGAAATACTAAAAGTGAATAAAAGTGTCCTCCAGAATGCAAGGAGGCTCACCACTAACTCCGAATGCTCAACGGGATCAACGAGGCGCTGGGTGCTGATCCTGGTTACCTGCGTCTGCATCATAAGACGATGCAGGTCAACTGGCATCAGTATCCTAAATTTACGAGTATACGAGTTGGAATGGTAAACAGCAACTTAAAGCTTGAAAGGATCAAGAAGAACTTACCCTGGCTCTACTCAACTCATGAAATACTAACTCAATATAAAGCAGTAAGGACACATGCAATATATATATATATATATATATATATATATTAAAAACTTGTAAAAACAGAGTAAACATCTTTGTTCATTAAAGATAATGCAATAACAAACTCAAGTTTACTTATAATTAAAGTAATATAGTATCTGTGGGAGATTCTCTAACCGACAACCATCACTATGAGCCTAAGAGATGGTACAACATCTTACCTGACATTGCAAGATGACCGCTCTATACCTTGTCGTTGGTATAGAACCTGAACTACTAAGTGGATCCACTACTCTATGTTAAAAAGCACTAAGGAATCATCTAAAAAGTATGACCCTTTCTCTGTCCATGTTGACTACATAGTTTATGGAGACTTGAGTTGTTATGAACTCGCGTACCCATATCGGTGTTCAATACTACTCCCAAAATACTTAGCTCATGTGTTTTTAAAAAACTTCTTCTCTAGTTTGAGGTAATTGCTCAAACTTAGCTTCAAAAGCTCTCTTGGAAATCATAGTTCCCTTTTTCTAAAACTAGACAAAGGCTCCGTGGAAGTCTAGCTTCCTTTATTTTCTCCAAATGTGAAAACATTTTTAACTTTAGGGACTACTTAGTTCCCTTATACCTCTTTGAGAAATGCAATCACTTTTTGCTCTTTGTTTTACTTAAAACTTAACTATTAGGGAATACTTAGTCCCCTTATAACTCTTGAGATTTAACTCAAATTATTTCTCTTTGCTCAACTTGTAGCTTAAGCCTTAAAAAAAAGTTAAAATATTTGTTTAAGACTCTTGAAAACTTTAAGAACTTACTTTGACTTGCTCCTTAACTTTTAGACTTGACTCTTAACTTCTTTGACTTTGATCTTAACTTCCCTTGAATTGGATTATGGATTTAAGGATCATGATCTCATGTTTATGGATTATTTTATGATGTTTAAATTTACCTTAGAGTGATGAAACCAACTAAGAAAAAACATACGTACATCACTAAGGAACTAGTACGAAAAGATGGCACGAAATTGGGGTCTGCAGGTGGCCTTGTTGCTCTGAGAGGCGCGGGGCGCCAGAGACTGACGAACAGAAACTTTCCTCAGGTGCTTTGGCTGGCGCGTCACACCAGAGCCTGACGGACAAAGTCTGTCCTGAGGGGCTCTAGTTGGCGCGGCGCACCAGGGTCTATCAGACGGGATTTTCAATTTTTCTTCTCGGATTTTCAACTCTAAACCTTCTTAACTCGCATGGATCTTTCCCCAAACAGTTAGGATCACTAATATTCTCAATACCCAATCGATAAGACTCGTAAAACAGCCCAGAAACACGAATCAAAATAATGAAATGTATACTAACATGATTTCAACAATTCTTCATCAAGAACTTCAATATTCATCATTCAATCTACTCTAAATGCACTGAATTGAACACATTGGTGTGTGGGTGAAAGAACCCAACACAGAAAGATCTCACATACCTTATAGGTATCACCCCGACAAATTCCACTCGAAGATCTTGGCATTCTTGATGAGTTCTTAGCCTTTTCTCCTTTCTCCTTCTTTTCTTCTCTTTTCTCCCAAGCCCTAAGCGTATTTCAATTTTCTAAAACTGATCTAAGGCTTAGTTTTACTCCTAATAAACCCTTAAAATAAATTAGGAAATAGTAGGGTGAAAAAACTACTTTACACTTTAAAAAATTCTGATTGGACCTTCCTCAATCCAACAACCCAACTTCCGATAGGCATATCTCCCTCATACGATATCGAAAATGTGCAAACTCTCAACCGCGTTGGAAAGATCTCTTTAAGAGATTTCCAACCATATAAAACTGACCCTAAATCATCCTAAGTTAGAAGTTATGGCTGTTTTAAAATAACCAAAACTCACTTTTTAAACTTGGGAAATTTCCAGATTTTTCACTTTATTTCCAAAAGTGACTATTTTTTGTTTCTTGTCTTATCCTAACTATTTCAAGTTACGAGATGTCATATCATGTTAATACGATAATTGATTCAGATAACCCAGAGTTTTTTGAACACATTTATCCGTATAAAACTGAATGTGTGTCGACAAGTGAAACACCTAAACGACAACAGAAAGAACCAACGGAAAATATACTACCTAGTTAGGATCCTAGGCGTAGCACTCGCAACCGAAAATCCATTTCTTTCGGACCAGATTTTGTGGCACTGTTGCTTGAAAATGTGCCTCAAACATTTAACGCAGCTATGTCTTCATCTAAGTCAACATATTGGAAAAAAGCTGTCAATTGTGAGATCAAATCAATTTTATGTAATCATACTTGAGAATTGACTGATCTTCTTCGATGTAACGACCCGCTAGGTCATTTTGAGAACTAGGACTATTTCGACTCTTTCCGGAAAATTTAAAGGGGGTATTTTAACTATTCGTTAACTACGAGTATCTAGTTGATGAAAAATTTATTAAATAACTAATATAGTGGAATAGTAAATGGGTCAAGTCCTTGACTTATTTAATTATCTTTACCAATTTCCCCATATTTATATAGAATAGGTTAGTGGGTTTAAAAATTTAACTACTTAATTAACCTAGAAGAAAAATAAATAAATAAATAATAATAATAATATAGTAAGCGAAAACTTACAATGCGGTTGCGAGAGGAAACCAGCAAAACGGTAGTATCAGGTAAGCATATGAATGATTTTAAATGTTAAATTTTCAAAGTGTTGACATCCTGTTAGGATTAGCGAAATTGGGTTGGAGGAGAGAATTGTGTTTTTCTTTTTCATCAATGGCATCTAGTTTTATTATTATTATTATTAATTAAGGGGCTGGAAATTATTATTTCTACGCTTTGGTTACAGGTACTGGTGATTTCTAATAGAATTTTGTTACTAGTAGCATAGAATATTGTAAATTAGAAAGGGAAGGACGGTGGTTGTTCGTACTAAGAGAAAAAGTTGGGTTTCCATAGATTTATTTCTGGGTATCTTTTAGTTAATATAAGAAGAGTGGATGGAAAATTTGTTTAAAATAAAGTAAATTAAAAGAGACGAGGAGCAACATATTTGGGATGAAAAATGGAGTCAAATAGGTTGTAGCCGTTATATGGTAATGATTTGTCAATGGTGGAGGAAAATATTATGAGCCAATCATTGGCAATCATGCCAATTATTGGCATTTGTATGAAATTCTTTGAGATTGGCATATTATAGAATGACCTGCAGATGGTCATGTTGTAGTTCTTCTGCTTGTCTGCAGTTTATGTTATTACGTTGACCTGCTTAAGCTAATTATCAAATTAGGATTTAAATTTAATATATTGAGATAGGTAATTAATTATTAGGTGTATATTATATGATTTAACATTGAATTTAGGGTACTTGGAGAGGTTAAGGTTAAATTCTTGGCTTGAAATTTAGCAAATATGATAATTTTGGCATATAAATTATATCAAGATTTGGAGCTTGATTATATATATGAGTGAGTTTTAGGGTCTATGGCAGACATATGATGATTTGAGTGTCTACAGACTCGCTTACTTATGAATATTGCAAATTGGTAGATTGGGAACGTTCCGAGACTTTTCAAAAAGGAAAGGAAAAATCTTGAAGACTCGTGTTAAGGACGTTTTCCTAATTAAAGATAAAACAAAAAATAAAAATAAATGAAATAGACAATGGGTAAGGGGGAAAGATGGGGGTCTCGTATGAATGGTGTGACGTGCATTTATATGAGTACCGGTGTTATAAAAGGGAAAGTTACTATTATAGAATGTGGATTGTAATTTGAGAATGCCAAATCATATGGCCATTAGCTGATATATTATTTACTTGAAATCCTTGTGTGATTGTGTTTTCTTATTTACACCCATATTGTTGTGATAATTGAGGTGGTTATGTATTATGTTGATACTTGATTGATTGAGGTGCATCATCATCCCCTTATTAAAATAATATTGTGTACATGTATTGACATGAGATTGAGTATAAGTTGGGCACATGGAGATCGAGGTTTACCACCACATCATTGCATGTAAGGGGAGCTCGCTCGATTCGCAGATTGGTCTGACTCGTAATTCACTTCTTCGTGCTGGGGATGGTGAGATGTTAAGATTGTAATTTGGGCACGTGGAGACCGTCCACGCAGAAATTGTTTGATTTTATGATAGTGCATTGAGATCATTCGCACAAACACGTGGAGATAATCCGTGTCGGTATATAGACCTCACTAATCCCCCATTGATCATGAACTCTCGATGTATTTCCGAGGATTATCATGTATATAGGGTTGAGAGAGTATTGGATAATCTAAGCATATCATTTCATGGCATTATATTGCATTGCATTTCATCACATCCTTCATTCTTGACGATTATGTGTTCTATTTGGTGGCTGGAAAGTACTTGATGTTGGATTACCTCTATTTGATGAAACTTGTCTGTTAAGTGTAATATAGACTTGTATAATTAACAAATTGATTTTTCTTATATAACTTCCGTCACTACTTCTTCGTTGTCGGTCAATGAGACATACTGGGTACACCTGGTTTAGTACTCATACTACACTTGTTGCACTCTTTGTGGTGCAGATTTGATTCTGAGTAAGAGCACATCTCGTGGAGCAATTTGAGTTTGAGCTTGGAGTGTCTTGGAGTTGTGGTGAGCTACTTGGTTGTTCCGTAGCCCACACCTCCCTCTATCTTTTACTTATTCTGTTATTTTAGTGTTCAAACAGGATATCCCTTTTGTTATCCCTTATGTTAGATTTGTCATTTTAGTTTCAAACTTGCATCGTATTTTAGAAGCTACTGTACTCATGACTCCAATTCTTGGGTAGTATTTTTTTCAGTTTTTCGCATTTCGTACTTATAAGGAACTCCGTGTTAGAGATTTTTGCTAAGTGCTTACCTTTTTACTCATTAAGTGGTTAAGTTTGGTTAAATATGTTGGGTTGTCTTACCTAGTGGTTGGGAACATAGGTGCCATCACGTCTTGTTAATTTGGGTCTTGAACAATTTGGTATCAGAGCCTTAGGTTCATCGGTCTCACTAGTACAAGGGCAATGTCTAGTAGAGTCTTGCAGATCGGTATGAAGACGTCCATACCTATATTCGAGAGGCTATAAGAAATTTAAAAAATATTGTGTTCTTTCATTCACTATCGTGCACACTTGACCTTGTTGAAATTCTAATCTTAATATCTCATTCTGTTAGATGGTGAGGACCCGTACATCGGCAAGTGAATGGTCAGGATCTTATTCCTTTGCGTGCTTCTGGGAACACTATCCGAGGTAGAGGCAGGGGACGAGATCGAGGTCAGGTTAGGGGTATGTATTGCAGCACCTGTGGAAGGTTAAGTACCAATAGCTACCCAGGGTCGTGATAGGACCGTACCTCCTTATGCAGAGGCTATTCATGGGGATGTGCAAGATCGTGTCGAGGGGGATGGGCCAGCTCAGACTCCACCCAGTACTATTGTCACCCCAGTGCTTCAAGATACCTTGGCTCGTATGTTAGGACTCCTAGAGGGGATGTCTCAGGGAGGAGCTTTGACTGTCACTTCGATTGCTCACAGACCCGTGCTGGAGGTCAGACTCCAGATCCAATAGTTGCTCCAGATTCTCAAACTCCCAGGACTTAGCCAGCTGCTGATGTAGCTCCTCCTTTGGATAGTATGGAGTTTCCAGATATTGCATCACATTTGGCGAACAGGCCTTCTATGAACATTGATGAGCAAAAGATGTTTGGGAGGTTCAAACTAATGAATCCTCCTACTTATACTGGTGACGTAACTGAGGATACATATGAATTTATAGTTAGTTGTCATGAGAGGTTGCATAATCTTGGACTAGTAGAGTTTTATGAAATTGACTACACAGCGTTTCAGATGACTGGCTCTGCCAAGCAGTGGTAGAGGGATTATATTAATAGTAGGCCAGGGGTATCCACTCCACTATCCTGAACTCAGTTTACTCAGGTATTTCTATCCAAATTTGTTCCACGCAGTGAGAGGGAGTGCAAGAGGGCCGAGTTTGAGGGTTTGCAGCAAGGTGGTATGTCAGTTGTAGAGTATGAGGGTAAATTTCATGCCTTGGCTAGGCATGCTTCGATGATACTTCCCACAGAGGTTGAGAGAGTGAGAAGGTTAGTTAAGGGGATGATTATTCCGATTCATCTAGGAGTTCTCAGGTTGCTGGTTCTTGTGTTCCATTCCATAAAGTGGTAGATTCTGCTAAGGAGTTAGAGATTATTCGACGTGAGGGATTTGAGCAGCGTGAGGGCAAGAGGACATGTTATTCAAGTAATTATGGTGGTGTTCTGTAAGACCCCCAAAAGGAGATAGTGTTTCTAGAGCCTAACATATTTTTCTTAACTCTCTAAAGTCATAAAATGGCTAATAATATGTTTAAGAGGCAGTGTGCAAAGTTTGAGGTGATTTGGAAGTCAAACGTCAAGGGTCGACCAAAACGTTTGACGACTAGTCACCTATGTGCCTCATGTGTCTATGCATGCTTAAAATTGTATTAAATGAGCCTAAAGAGTCTTAAAATGAGTTATAATTATGTTAAATGGTATTATATGGAATTTTGAGATGTTTGGAGTTCAAACATCCAAGAACGTCAAAGACGTTCGAAAGATAGCCTCGAGACATGCATGTGTGTGTCTTGATGGGGCCTTGCATGTTTGGACGTGTTGCAGGTGGATTTTTTGGTTGAAACTTATGTGGAATGTCTATAACTTGTTAAGGGTTGTATTTAAGTTGGAAACATCTGGGTACGACTTCTAAAGGGTCCCATAAAAGTGCCCACAAGAAGGACCCAAGGCTGGTCGAGACACTGCCTTGGCTGTGTCAATCGACGGACCAAACGATGGCCAGTTGGTCAATCAATGTCCCGTGGGTGAGTTATCATCGATTGGTACTTATCTAGGGCAGGTCTCAAGCCAAAAATTTGCCAAGGACCAATCGCTGGAAGCCAATGCACGGCCCGTCGACTGACGAACGGCCAGTAGATGGTTCCGTTAATGGTGGTCTGCAGCCTGCTGCCTGTGCACTTTTCATTAAAGGGGTGAATGGGAAATTCACCCCATGTGCTAACCTGACCCCACATGATTTATTTGGTTATTTTTGTGTGTATTTATGTGATCAAAAACCTGATCAACCCATTCCCAAACCAACTCACACAAATTGAACCTTTCCCTCCAAAAATATTCTCCCTAGAAACCACCATTGTTGGTAAAGCTCAAGAACAGCTGGGAGCTCGGATTTCCATGGATGATTCATCAATTTTTAGAGTTTTTCATGTATAAGAAGGTATGGTGATCTTCATCTCTAGTTATCCTTCCATCTAGAGAATTAATCTAAAAGATTTTAAAGAGAAAAATATGATCAAACACCTTCTTCTTCAATCTATCCATGGGTTCCTTCTAAATATGTTTTGAACGATTAAATCATGATGAATTGAAGTTAATACAGTGGTTTTAACGTGAATTTGACTCCAATTGCATGATGAACCCATGTCCCTTCCAAACTTGATTTAGTCCTTGCATGTGCTTTGTGATCTTGACTTGTTATAGATTGAATTGTGATTGTATTACGTTGAAAGGGTTATATCTACTATTATATACGTGGATTTATGTTTAATTGAGGATCAAGGATCCATGTGGATCAATGTATGAAGATTTTAACATGTTTAGCTTAGGTTTCTATGATTTACTGTAACATTAACCTTTTAATGAATAAAAGTGAATTTCGATTATGTTTTGTTTCTTGTAGCTACTTCCTTAGGATGATCAGTTGGTTGAATTGTGAATACAAATATGGTATGATCAAATTAAAGAAAGCTTGGTACTAATTGATCTATGTGCTTCTAAGCTATTAAGGGGTAACTTAAGATTCACTGTACCGTTGCCTTTTTAATGATTTAATGTTGAAATCGATTAGGTGAAGATTCTTATAGCTATTGTTTTAGGTTGATGTTATGAATGAATTATGGGTATAAACCCTTAATGATCAAATCAAAGGAACCTTGATAAGGATTGATCTACATGTTTTAACCTTAAAGTTGCTAATGCTATGAACATAATGTGATATCAATTTAGGGTAGATGAAGCATGCTTTAGTATTGATTTCTATGTCTATAGCTACTGCCCTAGGTTGGTATTATTGGTATATTATAAATGTTAATCATGATAAACAAAGTAAAGTATAATAATGAGTGATCTATGACTCTCTACTTTCTACCATATATGGGATATAGTGCACTAGTTGAATCATGCTGTTGTGACGACTTGTACATGGTTTCTTTGATGATTAAAGTACATTTAGCTACTGACCTATATATGAATTGTTGATAAACGAGGTGTATTGGTCAATGATGATCAAAGGGTGAGAAATTGGTAAGAACGCTTATCTCCTCTACTTTTCTATATTAATGTAGTTGATAAAGCCTTGTATGGAATTGTGTGGTATGGTTCACTTATGGTGGCGGTGTTTACTTTATGTCATTATATATGTGTTGACCATGGCCTTGAAGGCAAATTCAAGATTATATGAATGAGTGATTATGATGATCACCTTATGTGTAACTTGTGCCTAGTCTTCTATTATAGTTGTGAACCTAGGTTGTGTTACTATTATTATGAGCATGTGTATGTCTATGTAAGAGCATGTGTAGGTGCTGCCATGGGTTAAGTGTTAATGATTGATTACCCATACCCATGTACCTCGATGTGAATGTGTGAATAGCTAATGTTAGGAGTCTTAAAGTGTTCTATGAAGTTGACTTGTCTCCTATGCTATAATGTGTTGTGTGGTCTATGATTGAAAGGTAGTTCTCATATTCACTAGTGTCTACTACTATGTATGTTAAGATGATGTTTATGAAAGTATGATATGTGTTTCCTTAGCTAGGATGACTTGATAGGTGTACTAGTATGGGCAAGGGTATGGGACCTTGTCTATACATTGCACATGTTTACCTTGATAGGATAGTTCCTAGGTTTGGTTTCTATATGCATGAAATAAATGTATGGTCATGTGTGGTTTTAAGGTGTTATGTGAAAGGTTTGTTCACATCTATGTATACAATCACACACTTGTATAATGGTCTAGTAAGTAGAGGGGCCTTGATAGGGGTGCCCTAGATTACTCTAAAACTAGATAGGTGCTTGAGTATGCTATAAGCATATGAGAATCAAATATTCTAAGCCTATGTTTTATGAAAAATGTAATAATGTCTTTTAAATAAAAGGGAACTTAGCTTAGCACCGAGTGAACTTGACATTGAGAGGTGTTGACTTTCCCTTGAGGAAAGATTCACCATTTTTACCTTATAGAGTGTTGACTTCCCTTTGAGGAATATTCACCTATGGACCCACATGAGGTGTTTACTTCCCTTTGAGGAAGGGATCACCCATGTTTTCTCATGAGATGAGGCCCCAATTGTCCAATGACATGTAGAAGGAACTACTTATCTCTTAGTTCCAAAAACTATGCTTGCCACATAGGATCAAGCAAAGTGAAGTCACTTAGGATGCTAGGATATATGTTAATGCTCTACCTTGGTTAGGTAGGAACACCTTCCATTGGTGTGAGGCTCTACAACACCAAATTCCATGTTTAGCATCCGTGGTCTTAGTGTCGGTTAAGGCGATAGTTTCCCTAAAGTAAAATGGACAATGGAAGTAAATGACTAGGATCCTAACTAGGATGACTTAAGTGAGGTTACTTAGGATAGGTGGAAGTAATGAAACCATATAGACATTGCACAAGTAGCTCCTTAGGAAGTCTTAGAGGGGTGACCTAATGTATATGATTATGATTATGTCTTTATGCATAACATTGTAGTATTGGTCTACTTGTTATGAAGATGTGGATGGTATGAGTCTATATGTGTGATGTTGATATTATTGAGTACATGGTAAAGGTCTTGTATTGACATGAATGAAGTTATATTCACTTATTTGTTGATGTATGAATTGGATGGTAAGGCTTGTGGTCTTATGATAGGTTTACTAAGTATGTGTGAGGTTATGGGTCTTCACTATACATTGCACTAGTAGGATTAGAATAGGATTGTGAGTAAGGTTTTATAATGCATGAATGTGAAGTGAAGTTGGTAAATGTGCAAGTTAAAGGTAGTTACTATAATTGTCCTATGGTATTGGTTTAAATATGTCAGTTATACTATATTTCTATGATGATATGTGTTATATTTTGTAGATGATATGTATGTTTCATTGTGGCCTTAAGGTGATGCATTGCACCAAGTATCACTAGTGGGTTACTTGGGAAGTTAGTGAATAAAAGGAAATAAAGCTCCTTGTTAAGGGAAAGAGAGTTCACTGTAATGTGACTCAAAAATGTCTTAAATTTTATATGTCATCTTATGTAATGTTTGGTGTTCGAATATGTTTATATGAAGTATGTGAATGATATAAATGTTATTGCATTAAGGTTTTATGATGATTTACTCAAAATGGCATGAAGTATGATTTTAAAGAAAATGTCCCTTTTAAATGTATGTCTTTGCATGGTTGCCATACTTAGTACATTCTTATGCTAATTCCATTCTTCTCTACTTTTTGCACAAAATGTAGGTCATGGATGCTTAAAGGATGTCTTGAATGGTGAAGAGCTTGATAGATGATTCCCAAGCTCAATGAAAAGAATCCTTAAGTTCAAGGATCTCCTACTTATGTCTTTATTGTGAAGTCTTTAAATATTGTATAGTTATGTAATGTGTCTTATGGGTTGTGTCCCTAATGTACTCTAATGTTGTTGAGTCTAAGATGGCAAAGAGAGTTAAGGTCTATATGTATTATGACTTATGTTTTATCTATATATGAAATGAAGTTTCTAGCATATGATGTGCTATGAAAAGTTTTAAATTTTCCGCTAAATTTACTATGTCAATGCGATGAATGATAACTATGGGCTTGTATAAGACCTCCGAGAGGTCAATTACGCCATGTTACATCTAGGGGGTGCTCTCTGGACGTGACAAACGTGGTATCAGAGCATGAGGTTTATAAAGTGGTTTTAGGTTCTAAAAGTCTCATATTTCCACGTCTAGTTGAGTCTCGTAGCATTGGTGGTGAGTCGTGACACATCAAATGGTACGAGAGGCTATAGGACGATAGAGTTTCCCTTCTTCATCATTCTCATATCGTTCCATTGAACTTAACTCTATAAGATCTTTCTCTTATGTTTTCTTGTCCGGTGGTCTTTTAAATGTGATTGCTTGGATGAGATTGTATCTCTATGCTTGAGGGAGAAAAGGGTGGGTTTAAATGATTATCTTGGTTTTATGGTTGAATGAGTATGTGTGAAGGTGAATTTTGGCATGTTTCGATTATGTGATGCCAATTATGGCTATGGATGAGATTTATGTGAATAAGCATGTTATGTTGAAGAATGTATATCATGATATGGTTAAAGCATGTTAGAAGTTATTATGGTTGACATGTGTTTCTTTTGAAATGGTGTGTTACTATATGGTTTTACATTTTGGTGGCTTACTATTATGATTTGAACTTGAAATTCTTACTGACTACCTGTGAAAGCATGCTACCCTAGGAATATGTGCGTAAAGGTGTTCAATATGTCCCTTTGAATATATGCATGATGTTTCAAATATTGCCTTAGTTGGGATGTGTAACATTCATGATTACCTAGTATGGATTGTAGTCCATTGTATATACTTTATCCTAAGTGTAAAGGTAGTATGCATGACTTGGTAGGGTGATGATGTGGGTTTTAGTGACCTAGAAGTCACCTTACTGTAATATTCTAGGGAAAAAAGAAGAATTTTTTTGGCTAAGTCTCCTTGTTGTTTTCCCTAATATTATGTGACCTTGGTGTCTATTGAATCTATGAAAACCTTATGTTGTTGAATGGTATGATCTAACTTGATGTTTTGCTTAAAACAATAAGATTTAGAATACCTTGGTGTTACTAAGTGGACTTACTGTAAATTCCTTCTAAGTAGTCATCGCTTGTAATTGTTGAAATATGAATGTCTTTAAGTTAAGATCCTCTTAATATTGGGTTAAGTTGCTCTTAATTGGGTTTACCCTAAGTGGAGGATGGTGATTGAATAGTAAGGTTATAGGTATTGTTTACCTTGATCTTCTATTTTTGCTTGATCTTGAATTTAATGAAGTCTTGATGAGCTTGTTCATGAATAAAGTCTTGCATAAAGTACGAATTGCATGAACTTTATATGTTTGGTATGTATTGATTGACATTACCTTAAAGGTATTTTTAAGATCCCAAAGTGCATGAATGGAAATTTTTATTAAATACATGTTTTCTCATGAGTATTGTACATCCTAACATGCCAATGGTACATTTGACTTCATGATATAAGATAAGAACATGGTTGTAATGACTTGTGAGGTGTAATGTTTAGCCTTATAATGAATAGTTGATTCTCTTTAAAATGAAATATGTTGAGTCTCGTGAAAATTTTGTGACTTGTATGGTTTTTAAAGCATGATTGTAGGCTCACTCTTGAAAAGTGAAAGCATGTTTAGCTAAGTGTTCATGTGTGTGCCTATAATTTGTATTGTTTTTCCCAAATGAGGCTTACCGTAAAGGCTAGTGCTATGTTAGAATTTGAAATTTTTTGAAGTGGCTTCCTATTTGTTGTGATGTATTTGGTGTGACTTACCATTTGGACTTCACTAGGAAGGGAACATGAGCATGTCTTGGTTTAAATGTTGAGAATTTCTCATTTTTAAAAGGAAATCAACCTTGTACTTTGCTAAGGTGTGAACTCATGATACATGTAAGTGTGTTGAGGAAAGATATATTTCTCCATGGACACAACTAAGCATGGTATGGTTGAGTATAACCTTCATGACACTAGGTCGAACTAATAAGGATCCTTGTTGATTCAATTAACTCGAGACTATGTGCATGGAAGTATGAGGGCCTACTTGCTTTTGAGTCTTGTTGTAATCTTCCTATGTGTGGCCATACATGATGAACTCTTAATAAAATGGATTGTAATGACCATATTATGATTTTAGGAGAAGGATGTTCCTCCTATGAACATGATAGGAGCCTTTTGATTGATGCATTAAAGAGTGAGTGAATCGAAGTTTTACTTTCTTGTGTGCATTTAGTGCTAAATAATGTGAAGTTGTGTTCCTAGTAATTTTGGTGAATTAACTTCTATGTAATGATGTTATAAATGTGATGAACTGCTCTATGCTTCATTGAACTTCTTGTTGTGACTAAAATGTTCTAAGTGTTATTCGAGGACGAATGTTCCCATGTGGGGGATATTGTAAGACCCCCAAAAGGAGATAGGGTGTATAGAGCCTAAAATGTTTGTCCTAACGTTATAAAGTCCTAAAATGTCTCATAATATGCTTAAGATTCGGTGTGCAAAGTTTGAGGTGATTTGGAAGTCAAACGTCAAGGGTCGACCAAAAGGTTTGACGACTAGTCACCTATGTGCCTCATGTGTCTATTCATGCTTAAAATTGTATGAAATGAGGATAAAGAGTCTTAAAATGAGTTATAAATTATGTTAAATGTTATTATATGGAGTTTCGTGAAGTTTGTCGGTCAAACATCTAAGAACGTCCAAGACGTTCGAAAGATAGCCTCGAGACATGCATGTGTGTGTCTTGATGGAGCTTTACATGTTTGGACGTGTTGCAGGTGTGGTTTTTGGTTGAAACTAATGAGGAATGTCTACAACTTGTTAAGTGTTGTATTTAAGTTTGAAACGTTTGGGTACAAATTTAAAAGGGCCCCGAAAAAGGGCCCATAAAAAGGACCCAAGGCTGGTCGAGACACTGCCTTGGCAGTGTCAATCGACGGACCAAATGATGGACAGTTGTTCAACCAACGGACCGTGGTGAGTTTTCGTCGATTGGTAATTAGCTTGGGTAGGGCTCGATCCAAAAATTGGCCAAGGACCAATCGACGGAAGCCAATGCACGGCCCGTCGACTGACAAACGGCCAATAGATGGTTCCGTCGATGGTGGTCTGCAGCCTGCTGCCTGTGCACTGTTTCATTAAAGGGGTGAATGGGAAATTCACCCCATGTGCTAACCTGACCCCACATGATATATTTGGTTATTTTTGGGTGTATTTAAGTGATCAAAAACGTGATCAACACATTCCCAAATCAACTCACACAAATGGAACCTTTCCCTCCAAAAATATTCTCCCTAGAAACCACCATTGTTGGTAAAGCTCAAGAACAGCTGGGAGCTCGGATTTCCATGGATGATTCATCAAGTTTTACAGGTTTTCATGTATAAGAAGGTATGGTGATCTTCATCTCTAGTTATCCTTCCATCTAGAGAGTTAATCTCAAAGATTTCAAAGAGAAAAATATGATCAAACACCTTCTTCTTCAATCTATCCATGGGTTCCTTCTAAAAATATTTTGAACGATTAAATCATGGTGAATTGAAGTTAATACAGTGGTTTTAATGTGAATTTGACTCCAATTGCATGATGAACCCATGACCCTTCCAAACTTGATTTAGTCCTTGCATGGGCTTTGTGATCTTGACTTGTTATAGATTGAATTGTGATTTTATTACGTTGAAGTGGTTATACCTACTATTATTTACGTGGATTTATGTTTAATTGAGGATGAAGGATCCATGTGGATCAATGTATGAATATTTGAACATGTTTAGCTTAGGTTTCTATGATTTACTGTAACATTGGCCTTTTAATGAATAAAAGTGAATTTCGATAATGTTGTGTTTCTTATAGCTACTGCCTTAGGATGATCAGTTGGTTGAATTGTGAATACAAATATGGTATGATCAAATTAAAGAAAGCTTTGTACTAATTGATCTATGTGCTTATAAGCTATTAAGGGGTAAATTATGATTCACTGTAACGTTTCCTTTTTAATGATTTAATGTTGAAATCGATTAGGTGAAGATTCTTATAGCTATTGTTTTAGGTTGATGTTATGAATGAATTATGGGTATAAACCCTTAATGATCAAATCAAAGGAACCTTGATAGGGATTGATCTACATGTTTTAACCTTAAAGTTGCTAATGCTATGAACATAATGTGATATCGATTTAGGGTAGATGAAGCATGATTTAGTCTTGATTTCTATGTCTATAGCTACTGCCCTAGGTTGGTATTATTGGTATATTATAAATGTTAATCATGATAAACAAAGCAAAGTATATTAATGAGTGATCTATGACTCTCTACTTTCTACCATATATGAGATATAGTGCACTAGTTGAATCATGCTCTTGTGACGACTTGTACATGGTTTCTTTGATGATTAAAGTACATTTAGATACTAACCTATATATGAATTGTTGATAAACGAGGTGTATTGGTCAATGATGACCAAAGGGTGAGAAATTGGTAAGAACGCTTATCTCCTATACTTTTCTATATTAATGTAGTTAATAAAGCCTTGTATGGCATTGTGTGGTATGGTTCACTTATGGTGGCGGTGTTTACTTTATGTCATTATATCTGTGTTGACCATGGCCTTGAAGGCAAATTGAAGATTATATGAATGAGTGATTATGATGATCACCTTATGTGTAACTTATGCCTAGTCTTCTATTATAGTTGTGAACCTAGGTTGTGTTACTATTGTTATGAGCATGTGAATGGCTATGTAAGAGCATGTGTAGGTGCTGCCATGGGTTAAGTGTTAATGATTGATGACCCCTACCCATGTACCCCTATGTGAATATGTGAATAGCTAATGTTAGGAGTCTTAAAGTGTTATATGAAGTTGACTAGTCTCCTATGCTATAATGTGTTGTGTGGTCTATGCTTGAAAGAGTATTATGGTCTAAGAGGGTGGCTGCATCAATGTGTTGTTGATAGTCATTATGTGATCATGTTGACCAATGTACACACACACTTTACATGTATGTTACAAGTAGTGTAGTTCATGGTGTCTAAATGAAAGGTAGTTCTCATATTCACTAGTGTCTACTACTATGTATGTTAAGATGATGTTTATGAAAGTATGATATGTGTTTCCTTAGCTAGGAACTTGATAGGTGTAATAGTATGGGCAAGGGTATGGGACCTTGTCTATACATTGCACATGTTTACCTTGATAGGATAGTTCCTAGGTTTGGTTTCTATGTGCTTGAAATGAATGTATGGTCATGTGTGGTTTTAAGGTGTTATGTGAAAGGTTTGTTCGCATCTATGTATACACTCACACACTTGTATGATGGTCTAGTAAGTAGAGGGGCCTTGATAGGGGTGCCCTAGATTACTCTAAAACTAGATAGGTGCTTGAGTATGCTATAAGCATATGAGAATCAAATATTATAAGCCTATGTTTTATGAAAAATGTAATAATGTCTTTTAAATAAAAGGGAACTTAGCTTAGCACCGAGTGAACTTGACATTGAGAGGTGTTGACTTTCCCTTGAGGAAAGATTCACCATTTTTCCCTTATAGAGTGTTGACTTCCCTTTGAGGAATATTCACCTATGGACCCACATGAGGTGTTTACTTCCCTTTGAGGAAGGGATCACCCATGTTTTCTCATGAGATGAGGCCCCAATTGTCCAATGACATGTAGAAGGAACTACCTATCTCTTAGTTCCATAAACTATGCTTGCCACATAGGATCAAGCAAAGTGAAGTCACTTAGGATGCTAGAATATATGTTAATGTTCTACCTTGGCTAGGTAGGAACACCTTCCGTTGGTGTGAGGCTCTACAACACCGAATTCCATGTTTAGCAGCCATGGTCTTAGTGTCGGTTAAGGCGATAGTTTCCCTAAAGTAAAATGGACAATGGAAGTAAATGACTAGGATCCTAACTAGGATGACTTAAGTCAGGTTACTTAGGATAGGTGGAAGTAATGAAACCATCTAAACATTGCACAAGTAGCTCCTTAGGAAGTCCTAGAGGGGTGACCTATTGTATATGATTATGATTATGTCTTTATGCATAACATTGTAGTATTGGTCTACTTGTTATGAAGATGTGGATGGTATGAGTCTATATGTGTGATGTTGATATTATTGACTACATGGTAAAGGTCTTGTATTAACATGAATGAAGTTATATTCACTTATTTGTTGATGTATGAATTGGATGGTAAGGCTTGTGGTCTTATGATAGGTTTACTAAGTATGTGTGAGGTTATGGGGCTTCACTATACATTGAACTAGTAGGATTAGAATAGGATTGTGAGTAAGGTTTTATTATGCATGAATGTGAAGTGAAGTTGGTATATGTGCAAGTTAAAGGTAGTTACTGTAATTGTCCTATGGTATTGGTTTAAATATGTCTAAGTTGTACTATACTTCTATGATGATATGTGTTGGATTTTGTAGATGATATGTATGTTTCATTGTGGCCTTAAGATGATACATTGCACCAAGTATCACTAGTGGGTTATTTGGGAAGTTAGCGAATAAAAGGAAGTAAAGCTCCTTGTTAAGGGAAAGAGAGTTCACTATAATGTGACTCAAAAATGTCATAAATTTTATATGTCATCTTATGTAATGGTTGGTGTTCGAATATGTTTATATGAAATATGTGAATGATATAAATGTTATTGAATTAAGGTTTTATGATGATTTACTCAAAATGCCATGAAGTATGATTTCAAAGAAAATGTCCCTTTTAAATGTATGTCTTTGCATGGTTGCCACACTTAGTACATTCTTGTGCTAATTCCATTCTTCTCTACTTTTTACACAAAGTGTAGGTCATGGATGCTTAAAGGATGTCTTGAATGGTGAAGAGCTTGATAGATGATTCCCAAGCTCAATGAAAGGAATCCTTAAGTTCAAGGATCTCCTACTTATGTCTTTATTGTGAAGTCTTTAAATATTGTATAGTTATGTAATGTGTCTTATGGGTTGTGTCCCTAATGTACTCTAATGTATTTGAGTCTAAGATGGCAAAGAGACTTAAGGTCTATATATGTATTATGACTTATGTTTTATCTATATATGAAATGAAGTTTCTAGCATATTATGTGCTATAAAAAGTTTTAAATTTTCCTGCTAAATTTACTATATCAATGCGATGAATGATAACTATGGGCTTGTATAAGACCTCCGAGAGGTCAATTACGCCATGTTACATCTAGGGGGTGCTCCCCGGATGTGACAAATGTGGTATCAGAGCATGAGGTTTATAAAGTGGTTTTAGGTTCTAAAAGTCTCATATTTCCACGTCTAGTTGAGTCTCATAGCATTGGTGGTGAGTCGTGATATATCAAATGGTACGAGAGGCTATAGGACGATAGAGTTTCCCTTCTTCATCATTCTCATATCGTTCCATTGAACTTAACTCTATAAGATCTTTCTCTTATGTTTTCTTGTCCGGTGGTCTTTTAAATGTGATTGCTTGGATGAGATTATATCTCTATGCTTGAGGGAGAAAAGGGTGAATTTAAATGCTTATCTTGGTTTTATGGTTGAATGAGTATGTGTGAAGGTGAATTTTGGCATGTTTCGATTATGTGATGCCAATTATGGCTATGGATGAGATTTATGTGAATAAGCATGTTATGTTGAAGAATGTATATCATGATATATTTAAAGCATGTTAGAAGTTATTATGGTTGACATGAGTTTCTTTTGAAATGGTGTGTTACTATATGGTTTTACATTTTGGTGGCTTACTATTATGATTTGAACTTGAAATTCTTAGTGACTACCTGTGAAAGCATGCTACCCTAGGAATATGTGCGTAAAGGTGTTCAATATGTCCCTTTGAATATATGCATGATGTTTCAAATGTTGCCTTAGTTGGGATGTGTGAACATTCATGATTACCTAGTATGGATTGTAGTCCTTTGTATATACTTGATCCTAAGTGTAAAGGTAGTATGCATGACTTGGTAGGGTGATGATGTGGGTTTTAGTGACCTAGAAGTCACCTTACTGTAATATTCTAAGGAAAAAAGAAGAAATTTTTTGGCTAAGTCTCCTTGTTGTTTTCCCTAATATTATGTGACCTTGGTGTCTATTGAATGTATGAAAACCTTATATTGTTGAATGGTATGATCTAACTTGATGTTTTGCTTAAAACAATAAGATTTAGAAAACCTTGGTGTTACTAAGTGGACTTACTGTAAATTCCTTCTAAGTAGTCATCGCTTGTAATTGTTGAAATATGAATGTCGTTAAGTTAAGATCCTCTTGAGATTGGGTTACGTTGCTCTTAATTGGGTTTACCCTAAGTGGGGATGGTGATGGAATAGTAAGGTTATAGGTATTGTTTACCTTGATCTTCTATTTTTGCTTGATCTTGAATTTAATGAAGTCTTGATGAGCTTGTTCATGAATAAAGTCTTGCATAAAGTATGAATAGCATGAACTTTATATGTTTGGTATGTATTGATTGACATTACCTTAAAGGTATTTTTAAGATTCCAATGTGCATGAATGGAAATGTTTATTTAATACATGTTTTCTCATGAGTATTGTACATCCTAACATGCCAATGGTACATTTGACTTCATGAGATAAGATAAGAACTTGGTTGTAATCACTTGTGAGGTGTAATGTTTAGCCTTATAATGAATAGTTGATTATCTTTAAAATGAAATATGTTGAGTCTCTTGAAAATTTTGTGACTTTTATGGTTTTTAAAGCATGATTGTAGGCTCACTCTTGAAAAATGAAAGCATGTTTAACTAAGTGTTTATGTGTGTGCCTATAATTTGTATTGTTTTTCACAAATGAGGCTTACTGTAAAGGCTAGTGCTATGTTAGAATTTGAAATTTTATGAAGTGGCTTCTTATTTGTTGTGATATATTTGGTGTGACTTTCCATTTGGACTTCACTAGGAAGGAAACATGAGCATGTCTTGGTTTAAATGTTGAGAATTTGTCATTTTTAAAAGAAAATCAACCTTGTACTTTGCTAAGGTGTGAACTCCTGATATATGTAAGTGTGTTGAGGAAAGAGACATTTCTCCATGGACACAACTAAGCATGGAATGGTTGAGTATGACCTTCTTGACACTAGGTCGAACTAATAAAGATCCTTGTAGATTCAATTAACTCGAGACTATGTGCATGGAAGTATGAGGGCCTACTTGCTTTTGAGTATTGTTGTAATCTGCCTATGTGTGGCCATACATGATGAACTCTTAATAAAATGGATTGTAATGACCATGTTATGATTAGGAGAAGGATGTTCCTCCTATGAACATCATAAGAGCCTTTTGATTGATGCATTGAAGAGTGAGTGAATCGAAGTTTTGCTTGCTTGTGTGCATTGACGGCTAAATAATGTGAAGTTGTGTTCCTCGTAATTTTTGGTGAATTAACTTCTATGTGATGATGTTATAAATGTGATGAACTGCTCTATGATGCATTGAAGTTCTTGTTGTGACTAAAATGTTCTAAGTGTCATTCGAGGACGAATGTTCCCATGTGGGGGATATTGTAAGACCCCCAAAAAGAGATAGGGTGTCTAGAGACTAACATGTTTGTCTTAACGTTCTAAAGTAATAAAATGTCTCATAATATGCTTAAGATGCAGTGTGCAAAGTTTGAGGTAATTTGGAAGTCAAACGTCAAGGGTCGACCAAAACGTTCGACGACTAGTCACCTATGTGCCTCATGTGTCTATGCATGCTTAAAATTGTATGAAATGAGTATAAAGAGTCTTAAAATGAGTTATAAATTATGTTAAATGGTATTATATGGAGTTCCGTGAATTTTGGAGGTTAAACGTCTAAGAACGTCCAAGACGTTCGAAAGATAGCCTCGAGACATGCATGTGTGTGTCTTGATGGAGCCTTGCATGTTTGGACGTGTTGCAGGTGTGTGTTTTGGTTGAAACTTATGAAAAATTTCAACAACTTGTTAAGGATTGTATTTAAGTTCGAAACGTCTGGGTACAACTTATAAAGGGCCCCGCAAAAAGGCCCATAAGAAGGACCCAAGGCTGGTCGAGACACTGCCTTGGCAGTGTCAATCGACGGACCAAATGACGGACAGTTCATCAACCAAAGGCCCGTGGTGAGGTATATTCAATTGGTACATATCTTGGGCAGGTGTCGATCCAAAAATTGGCTAAGGACCAATCGACAGAAGACAATGCACGACCCGTCGACTGAAAAATGGCCAGTAGATGGTTCCGTCGATGGTGGTCTGCAGCCTGCTGCCTGTGCACTGTTTCATTAAAGGGGTGAATGGGAAATTCACCACATGTGCTAACCTGACCCCACATGATTTATTTGGTTATTTTTGGGTGTATTTAAGTGATTAAAAACGTGATCAACCCATTCCCAAACCAACTTACACAAATTGAACCTTTCCCTCCAAAAATATTCTCCCTAGAAACCACCATTGTTGGTAAAGCTCAAGAACAGCTGGAAGCTCGGATTTCCATGGATGATTCATCAAGTTTTAGAGGTTTTCATGTATAAGAAGGTATGGTGAGCTTCATCTCTAGTTATCCTTCCATCTAGAGAGTTAATCTCAAAGATTTCAAAGAGAAAAATATGATCAAACACCTTCTTCTTCAATCTATCCATGGGTTCCTTCTAAAAATGTTTTGAACGATTAAATCATGATGAATTGAAGTTAATACAGTGGGTTTAACGTCAATTTGACTCCAATTGGATGATGAACCCATGTCCCTTCTAAACTTGATTTAGTCCTCGCATGGGCTTTGTGATCTTGACTTGTTATAGATTGAATTGTGATTCTATTACGTTGAAGTGGTTATATCTACTGTTATTTATGTGGATTTATGTTTAATTGAGGATGAAGGATCCATGTGGATCAATGTATGAATATTTGAACATGTTTAGCTTAGGTTTCTATGATTTACTGTAACATTGGTCTTTTAATGAATAAAAGTGAATTTCGATTATGTTGTGTTTCTTGTAGCTACTTCCTTAAGATGATCAGTTGGTTGAATTGTGAATACAAAGACAAAGGCAAAGGCAAAAGTCAAGCAAAGATCGTGAAAGAGATGGAAGATGCAGATGACCTGTGTGCAATGATTTCAGAGTGCAACTTAGTTGGAAATCCCGAAGAGTGGTTTCTAGATTTAGGTGTCACTCGATATATTTTCACTGCGAAAGAAGCCTTTACAACGAACACTCCTGTTGAGTTCGATAAAGATATGTTCATGGGGAACACAATAACATATGTTTGGAATATGGTATTATTCATCAAAATACTGCACATTATACACCACAGTCAAATGGTTTGGTGGAACGAAAGAACGGAACATTAAAGGAAATGATGGATGCCTTGATAATCAATTATAGTTCATCGCGAAATCTTTGGGGGGAGACCATCCTTACGGATAATAAGATACTTAATAGGGTTCCCCGTAGCAAAACAGAATCAGTTCCATATGAGTTGTAGAAAGGAAGGAAACTCAACTTGAAATATTTGAAAGTGTGGGGGTTTCTAGCCAAGGTAGAAGTTCCTTTACAGAAAAGGGTGAAAATTGGACCCAAAATAGTGGGTTGTGTATTGATTAGATATGATGTAAATAGTAAGTCCTGCAAGTTTTTGGTTCGTAAATCTAATAATCCTGACATTTATATAAATACAATAATTTAGACAAATAGCAAAGTTCTTTGAACACATTAAACCATATAAAACTGAATGTGAATGGACAAGAAAGGCCTAAACGACCACGGGAAGAATAAACAGAAAATATACTACCTAGTGAGGACCCTAGGCATAGTACTCGCCAACGGAAACCCACTCTTTTTGTACCAGATTTTATGGCATTGTTGCTTGAAAATAAGACTCCAACATTTAAAGCAGTTATGTATTCATCTAAGTCAACTTATTGGAAGGAAGCAGTCAATAGTAAGATCAAATCAATTTTAAGTAATCATACTTTGGAATTGGTTGATCTTCCTCTAGGAAATAAACATTTCGGATCAAAGTGGAAATTTAAAAGGAAATGAAAGTTGATGGGACTATTGACAAATATAAGGCTAGACTTGTAGTCAAAGGGTACAGACAAAAGGAAAGTATAGACTAATTTGATACATACTCTCCAGTAACAAGGATAACATCAATTAGGATGTTAATAGCACTAGCAGTAGTGCATGATGTTAAAATCCACCAAATGGATGTCAAAATAGCCTTCTTAAATGGAAAGTTGCATGAAGAAATTTACATGGAACAACCTGAAGGGTTTGTAGTTCCTGGTAAATAAGAGAAGTGTGTAGACTTGTCAAGTCACTTTATGGGCTCAAGCAAGCACCCAAACAATGACATGCTAAATTTGACCAAACAATGTTGGCAAATGGATTCAAGATTAACTAATGTGATAAGTGTGCATAGATTAAAAACATTCCGAAAATGAAGTCATTGTTTATATTAATGTTGATAACATGTTAATAATGAGTAGAGATATTGCCGATATAAATGCTACTAAGCGCATGTTGTTCAGAAAGTTTGATATGGACTTAGGAGTTGCTGATTTGATCTTAGGGATCGGGATTCTCAAAACTCCTCAGGGACTAGCATTATCTCAATCTCATTATATTGAAAAAGTATTGGATAAGTCAAGTACTTGAATTTCAATGTTTTTAAAACTCCAATTGATTTAAGGTTTACATTTAAAAATAATATGCTTGGTGAAAGTAAATCTCAATTGGAATATGCTAGAGTATTGGGAATTTATGTGTATATTATGAATTGCACGTGACCAGATATAGAATGTGCTATTAGAAAACTGAGTTGGTTCACTAGTAATCAAAATCAAAGTCACTGGATGGTAGTGAAACATGTGTTTGGGTATCTGAAACATACACAACATTATGCTTTGCATTATAATAAATATTCTACCGTAATTGAATGATATAGTGATGCAAATTGTATCACCGGGTCAAATGAATTAAAATTCAGAAGTTATTATGTGTTTACACTTAGTGGAGGAGCAGTCTCTTGGAAATCATCCAAAATACATGTATCGATCGCTCCACAATGGAATCTGAATTTATTGCTTTGGATAAGACTGGTGAAGAAGTTGAATGGCTTCGGAATTTCCTAGAGGATATTCCATTCTGTCCCAAACCTTAGGGACGTATTTGCATACATTGCGATAGTCAAGCAACAATAGGTAGGGCATGGAGTGTCATGTACAATGGAAAGTCTTGTCATATACGACGGAGACATAACACCGTAAGACAACTGCTCTCTAGTGTAATTATCACAATTGACAATATGAAGTCAAGAGATAATGTGTCAGATCCAATAACGAAAGGTTTAGTGAGAGAGGTAGTTGAAAAAACATCTAAGGGAATGGTTTTACAGCTTAGGAAAAGTCAACAAGGTGGCAACTATATCTAGCAGACTGGACATCCCAAGAGCTAGATTCAAGGAGAAAAACAATGTTGTGACTGACAGTTTAACATTGCAATCAACTCAATTCATTCTCATGATGAAGACAATGTTCATGAACAAGATTAAGACTTTAAGGTTTGTTAATGAGTTAATAAAGCTTAAATGTTTTAATGATTTGATAAGATTGACATATTTGACCAAACAGTGTATATACGAGATGGCACAGTTAGAAATCACCTATGTGAGTGTGAAGTGTATGCCGTTTCAAATAGAATCTTATGTCAAAAGTCTATTCTCTAAAACTCATGAAACCAGGAGGTGTTCATGGTTGAAACAAACACAACCGTAAAAACCATAAATAGTGAAGGGTTAATTATGTGACATCTGGTTATCTAGGTATACACTGAATCTCTACGGTTCAAAGATATCACATCTACCGATTGACCGAGTATATATGACATATGTTCACTACAAAAAGTACAAGGGGAAACCTACTTATTAGATGCAATTGATCCTTGCTTGTAAAGTATACACTCGTCCGTGCATTCTTTATGTTATAACCATCCCCCATTCATGTAGGGATTATTTGGTATATAGCAAGAGTTAATGAAAAATGGAGGGAAGATGAAAAGAGAGGAACTTGGAAAGTTGAGAACTTGAAGAGTTGGGAACTTCAAAAGTCCTCTTATGCTTTTGGAAAAGGCATTTATCCCTTTTCGGTGGTGGAAAGAAAAATAGAAGAGTTTAAATATAGAAACACTCCTATTAATTATTAGAAGGGTTGGAAAGAGGGACCCCCTTCACGCTGTCGTCATCGTCACTCGCTCGGCTTTGGCTTCGGCGTTTGGAAATGATTGATCGAGAAATTATTTTTTGGACAAAGTTTGATATTAACCGAAACGTTCCGACCCAACTCGGATCCGTGCAACCCGTTTTATTTAAATTTTTTGCCGTTGGAACTGACTGTTCTGAAAGGTTGCAACTTTCAGAAACAACCATGACCGTTTGAAAAGTTGAAAAATTTCATGAATGGTAGTGTGAATTTTGAAAGGTTCTAATCTTACGAAACCATTTCCTCTTGGCTATAAATACCACTGGATCTTCAAACAGTTTCCTTACGAATTTTTTTAATTTCTTCTTCTTTTGCACAAAGTCTCTTTGTGTACTTCATTGCCGTTGAGTTGCTCGCTAACACCTGCGTTTTGGGTATAAATACACTTATGATTGAGATCATTCTATCCTGGGAGGACATATTTGAAATCAAACCTCGGAACTAGAGGGGAATAATTTCCTTAAGGGGACACTGTACATTCAGTGGGCTTGATCTTTTTCCACTCTGATTTTTCCAGATTCTGGTATGTTTACATATTTTAGGTTTTTGTGAGTTAATTTATGTTCTTCTATTCTTACTGGTTCATTAAACTTTGGTAACTTGGTGTTTCTCCAAAGTTTGTTGAAATCAATAATTCTTTTTTTCAAACATAGATTGGCAACACTAATTAGGGAAACAAATTGCATTAAAATACGGAGGATTACCTCTAGCAATTATTGTGATTGCTGGAATTCTCTCAAAATCAGTAAGGAATTGGATGAGTGGCAAAGTGTTTTCGATAATGTTAGTTTAGAAATAAGCACAGATCTTGAATACTAATGCATGAGAGTGTTCGCTTTAAATTACCATCACTTGCCTTCTCACCTATAACCATGCTTTCTATATTTTGCAATTTTATCAGAGGATAAAATTATTTCTGTAGATAAACTTGTGAAGTTATGGGTTGAGAGGGATTTTTGAAGGTAGAAGAGTTAAAAAGCACAGAAGAAGTGGCAGAAAAATATCTAAAAGAAATTATAGATAAAGATTTAAGTTCCATTAACAAAGTTATTTTGATGGAAATATCTAGAGTTTTGGAATGCATATGTGATCCGTGAGCTGCGCTTGAGGGAAGCTCGAAACATAAATTTTGTGAATATGCTCGGAGGAAAGGGTGATAAAAATCCATCCTTGCATTTTTCCTCTATGAGTCGAAGTCGTATCAGTATCTTATTGAACATGTAAGACATTATTATTCATAAAATATCCACGAGGTATCCTAATAATGATATCAATTTTATTATCTGTTTTAGGATGGATTGGTACATGCCAAAATTGCCTTTCAAGCTAGTAAGAGTAGTAAATCTAGGTCTAATTAGCTTGACTGCATTTCCCTATTTGATACTTGATTTAATTAACTTGAGGTATCTATCTTTGAGTCTTTATCCTGCTTAGAAATCTGTCAAGAAGAAGAGGTTCCCTCATCAATAGACATTCATCAAGCAGTATCTAACCTATGTTATCTGCAAACTTTTATACTTAAGCTATCACCTAATGAGGTCTCGGAATATCCTTTGATATTACCATCGGAAATTTTGACGATGGTCCAGTTGAGGAACCTCCGTTTTGACTTGAATTACATTCAGAATTATGAGCTTGCAGAGAATAATTTGGTTCTAAAAAATTTGCAGAGTCTTGATGGATTCCTACGTATATATTGGACAAGTTGAAAATGTGTGGCACCCAGGAAGACTTTCATAGTCACAAGGTCTTGTATAATTTTCTCTACTTAAATGAGCTCACGGAATTGGAATTTTGTCTAACACAGAGAAAATAACAATAGGTGCAACCTACAGATTCCTTGCTCCTTCCTCCACCAGATGCTTTTCCACAAAACCTTAACAAGTTATCTTTTTGTCGGACTTATTTGAAGTGTAATGATTTGAACATTGTTAGTAAATTGCAGAAAAATGATTCCTTTACACTAACAGCTGATGCATGTACAAGAGAGGAGTGGGAATGTGTTGACGAAGGCTTTTCTTGCTTGAAGTTCTTGCTACTCGACTATTTGGACGTTCAGTTCTGGAGAGCCAGTAGTGATCACTATCCTTGCCTAGAAAGACTTTTTCTTGATCGTTGCTGGAATATCCATTCAACCCGTCGAGATTTTGCAGACATAGCCATACGTACTCTAATTGATATCCATGATTCACAATCTACATGGAATTCAACAAAGCAAATTCAACACGACATGTATGCAAGATTTTTATGCAAGTTCAGCTGAGCTTCACATTCATCCGGCTTTCTAAGACATCTTCTTCCTTCATATAATTTTTGTTTCTATTTGTACTTCCAAATAATATGCTCCTTAATTGTGGTAAACCTAGTTTTACGAGACAAAAAGTTTCTGAATGGACAACTCTAGTGAGAAGGCTACGCGGTCCCATATAAAAAGATCCAAACACCCTGTACATATGCTAACTCTCCTAAATATTAGGATCTTGAAAGAAATTTGCGGGTGCGCAAAGCACACCCCGCATGTAAGTGTGTTGTGTGAATTTACCAAAACCGGAGGAAGTATAAATGGGATGACAATTTATACAAAGCAGTAACAAATAAACAAAGCAGTAGCAAATAAACAGTTTATATCACATATGTATGATAAATAAAGCATTAGGCAATTAAAATAAAACAAGGAATTAAAAGAAACAAGAAAATACTAAAAGCTTTAATTATTAATCTAAGACTGATATTGTTTAGAACATAAATTCGCACCGGAGTCGCCAAGTTGTAATTTCCCATTTTAATTCGCGTCAAATAGTGTACAACATATAGGTGATTCCTAAATAATTAACTTAAGGAGTCGTCACCTAATTACTTTTAAAGACTAAAGTTATGCCAAGTTAACTCTAAATTTAGGTCTACTTAAGCTTATGCAATTCTAGGTAAGAAGTCTAATTTATTCTAAAGGGAAGTTGTAAGGTATTCTTTAAGATAAGTTACAAATTATTAACCGGCCAAGCTTAGCTTGAAGATCTTATGATTCAGCTCAAGATTGAGGAAGATAATAAAACAGCCGAAAAGAAGTCTCATAAGAGTTCGACAATAATATGAGTTAATATTGTTGAAGAAGCTCCTACCAAAGAGAAAAAGACAAAGAAGTCCAACAGACAGAAGTCAGAATAGACCAAAAAGAAATTCAAGGGCAACTGTTAAAATTGTGGTAAGGCTGGTCATAAGTCTTCTAACTGTCGTGCTGCAAGAAAGGACAAAGACAAAGACAAAGGAAATGGCAAAAGTCAAGCAAACATTGTGGAAGAGATGGAACAGATGACTTGTGTGCAATGATATCGTAGTGTAAATTAGTTGGAAATCCCAAGGAGTGGTTTCTCAACTCAGCTGCCACTCAACATATTTGTTCTGCGAAAGAAGTCTTTGCAACGTACACTCTTGCTGAGTATGATGAAGCTTTGTTCATGGGTAACACAACAACAACAAGAATTGCAGGAACAGGGAAAGTAATGTTGAAATTGACATCCGACAAGGTGTTGACTTTGAATAGTGTTTTACATGTCCCTACTATTAGGAAGAATTCAGTTTCTATTGCACTACTCGTTAAGAACGGATTTAAGTGTCCTAGTTAGTGATAAAACTGTAATAAGTAAGAATGAGATGTTCATAGGAAAGATATACCTCAATGATAGCCTTTTCAAATTAAATATAATGGTTGTTGACAATATTATAATAATTTTGCTTCTGTTTACTTATTGAAGTCAAATGATTTATGACATGCACGTTCGGGATATGTAAATTACAAAGTCTTGCGAAAATTGGTTACTTTAGAAGTATTGCCTTATTTTAAATGCAATAAATCAAAATATGAAATATGTGTGGAAAGTAAGTTTGTTAAACATTCTTAAAAGTCTGTTAGAAGAAATTCAAAACCATTAGACTTAATTCACAAAGATATATGCGATATGAAGTCGACACCATCTCGTGGTGGAAAAAAGTATTTTATAACTTTTATTGACGATTGCACTAAAATTTGTTATGTATATTTGTTTAATAGTAAGGGTGAAGCAATTGATGATTTAAGCAATACAAAAATGAAGTACAGAACCAATTTACTCTAAAGATAAAAATGATTCGAAGTTATAGGGGTGGAGAATACGAATATCTTTTTGCAGATATATGTTTGGATTATGGTATTATTCATCAAACTACTGAACCCTATACACCATATTCAAGTGGTTTGGCAGAATGGAAGAACATAACATTAAAGGAAATGATGAATGTCTTAATGATAAATTCGGATTCACCGCAAAACCTTTGGGGGAAAAACATCCTTACGGCTAATAAAATACCCAATAGGGTACCCCGTAGCCAAACACAATCAATTCCATATGAGTTGTGGAAGGGAAGAAAACCCAACTTGAAATATTTCAAAGTGTGGGGGTGTCTATCTAAGGTAGAGGTTCATTTACCCAAAAGGGTGAAAATTTGACAAAAAACGATAGATTGTGTATCTATTGGATATGTTGTGAACAGTAAGGCCTACCAATTTTTGGTTCACAAATCTGATAATCCTGAGATTCATGTATGACGACCCGATCCTACACCCTGTACGTGGCCGGCAGCCAATGACCATTACTGATCTTGAGCGAACCCTTGTCCTGACTTACTTAACTCAGTGAATGACATAACTTAACTCAAATATGAAATAAGAACATTCTTAAAAAAGTACTTAAATCATAATATTTTGGCCAAAATGGCACTCAAATTCTCATAGAAAAATATCTGCAATTCAAGGAAGAGACTCAAACTAACTATCTGACTGTCTACGAAGCCGCTACAATACTAAGATGGATGTTGGGACAGACCCCACAACATCCTATAAATGAAATACTAAAAGTGAATAAAAGTGTCCTCCAGAATGCAAAGAGGCTCACCACTAACTCCGAATGCTCAACGGGATCAACGAGGCGCTGGGTGCTGATCCTGGTTACCTGCGTCTGCATCATAAGACGATGCAGGTCAACTGGCATCAGTATCCTAAATTTACGAGTATACGAGTTGGAATGGTAAACAGCAACTTAAAGCTTGAAAGGATCAAGAAGAACTTACCCTGGCTCTACTCAACTCATGAAATACTAACTCAATATAAAGCAGTAAGGACACATGCAATATATATATATATATATATATATATATATATATATATATATATATATATATATTAAAAACTTGTAAAAACAGAGTAAACATCTTTGTTCATTAAAGATAATGCAATAACAAACTCAAGTTTACTTATAATTAAAGTAATATAGTATCTGTGGGAGATTCTCTAACCGACAACCATCACTATGAGCCTAAGAGATGGTACAACATCTTACCTGACATTGCAAGATGACCGCTCTATACCTTGTCGTTGGTATAGAACCTGAACTACTAAGTGGATCCACTACTCTATGTTAAAAAGCACTAAGGAATCATCTAAAAAGTATGACCCTTTCTCTGTCCATGTTGACTACATAGTTTATGGAGACTTGAGTTGTTATGAACTCGCGTACCCATATCGGTGTTCAATACTACTCCCAAAATACTTAGCTCATGTGTTTTTAAAACAACTTCTTCTCTAGTTTGAGGTAATTGCTCAAACTTAGCTTCAAAAGCTCTCTTGGAAATCATAGTTCCCTTTTTCTAAAACTAGACAAAGGCTCCGTGGAAGTCTAGCTTCCTTTATTTTCTCCAAATGTGAAAACATTTTTAACTTTAGGGACTACTTAGTTCCCTTATACCTCTTTGAGAAATGCAATCACTTTTTGCTCTTTGTTTTACTTAAAACTTAACTATTAGGGAATACTTAGTCCCCTTATAACTCTTGAGATTTAACTCAAATTATTTCTCTTTGCTCAACTTGTAGCTTAAGCCTTAAAAAAAAGTTAAAATATTTGTTTAAGACTCTTGAAAACTTTAAGAACTTACTTTGACTTGCTCCTTAACTTTTAGACTTGACTCTTAACTTCTTTGACTTTGATCTTAACTTCCCTTGAATTGGATTATGGATTTAAGGATCATGATCTCATGTTTATGGATTATTTTATGATGTTTAAATGTACCTTAGAGTGTTGAAACCAACTAAGAAAAAACATACGTACATCACTAAGGAACTAGTACGAAAAGATGGCACGAAATTGGGGTCTGCAGGTGGCCTTGTCGCTCTGAGAGGCGCGGGGCGCCAGAGACTGACGAACAGAAACTTTCCTCAGGCGCTCTGGCTGGCGCGTCACACCAGAGCCTGACGGACAAAGTCTGTCCTGAGGGGCTCTAGTTGGCGTGGCGCACCAGGGTCTATCAGACGGGATTTTCAATTTTTCTTCTCGGATTTTCAACTCTAAACCTTCTTAACTCGCATGGATCTTTCCCCAAACAGTTAGGATCACTAATATTCTCAATACCCAATCGATAAGACTCGTAAAACAGCCCAGAAACACGAATCAAAATAATGAAATGTATACTAACATGATTTCAACAATTCTTCATCAAGAACTTCAATATTCATCATTCAATCTACTCTAAATGCACTGAATTGAACACATTGGTGTGTGGGTGAAAGAACCCAACACAGAAAGATCTCACATACCTTATAGGTATCACCCCGACAAATTCCACTCGAAGATCTTGGCATTCTTGATGAGTTCTTAGCCTTTTCTCCTTTCTCCTTCTTTTCTTCTCTTTTCTCCCAAGCCCTAAGCGTATTTCAATTTTCTAAAACTGATCTAAGGCTTAGTTTTACTCCTAATAAACCCTTAAAATAAATTAGGAAATAGTAGGGTGAAAAAACTACTTTACACTTTAAAAAATTCTGATTGGACCTTCCTCAATCCAACAACCCAACTTCCGATAGGCATATCTCCCTCATACGATATCGAAAATGTGCAAACTCTCAACCGCGTTGGAAAGATCTCTTTGAGAGATTTCCAACCATATAAAACTGACCCTAAATCATCCTAAGTTAGAAGTTATGGATGTTTTAAAATAACCAAAACTCACTTTTTAAACTTGGGAAATTTCCAGATTTTTCACTTTATTTCCAAAAGTGACTATTTTTTGTTTCTTGTCTTATCCTAACTATTTCAAGTTACGAGATGTCACATCATGTTAATACGATAATTGATTCAGATAACCCAGAGTTTTTTGAACACATTTATCCGTATAAAGCTGAATGTGAGTCGACAAGTGAAACACCTAAACGACAACAGAAAGAACCAACGGAAAATATACTACCTAGTTAGGATCCTAGGCGTAGCACTCGCAACCGAAAATCCATTTCTTTCGGACCAGATTTTGTGGCACTGTTGCTTGAAAATGTGCCTCAAACATTTAACGCAGCTATGTCTTCATCTAAGTCAACATATTGGAAAAAAGCTGTCAATTGTGAGATCAAATCAATTTTATGTAATCATACTTGAGAATTGACTGATCTTCTTCGATGTAACGACCCGCTAGGTCATTTTGAGAACTAGGACTATTTCGACTCTTTTCGGAAAATTTAAAGGGGGTATTTTAACTATTCGTTAACTACGAGTATCTAGTTGATGAAAAATTTATTAAATAACTAATATAGTGGAATAGTAAATGGGTCAAGTCCTTGACTTATTTAATTATCTTTACCAATTTCCCCATATTTATATAGAATAGGTTAGTGGGTTTCAAAAATTTAACTACTTAATTAACCTAGAAGAAAAATAAATAAATAATAATAATAATAATATAGTAAGCGAAAACTTACAATGCGGTTGCGAGAGTAAACCAGCAAAACGGTAGTATCAGGTAAGCATATGAATGATTTTAAATGTTAAATTTTCAAAGTGTTGACATCCTGTTAGGATTAGCGAAATTGGGTTGGAGGAGAGAATTGTGTTTTTCTTTTTCATCAATGGCATCTAGTTTTATTATTATTATTATTAATTAAGGGGCTGGAAATTATTATTTCTACGCTTTGGTTACAGGTACTGGTGATTTCTAATAGAATTTTGTTACTAGTAGCATAGAATATTGTAAATTAGAAAGGGAAGGACGGTGGTTGTTCGTACTAAGAGAAAAAGTTGGGTTTCCATAGATTTATTTCTGGGTATCTTTTAGTTAATATAAGAAGAGTGGATGGAAAATTTGTTTAAAATAAAGTAAATTAAAAGAGACGAGGAGCAACATATTTGGGATGAAAAATGGAGTCAAATAGGTTGTAGCCGTTATATGGTAATGATTTGTCAATGGTGGAGGAAAATATTATGAGCCAATCATTGGCAATCATGCCAATTATTGGCATTTGTATGAAATTCTTTGAGATTGGCATATTATAGAATGACCTGCAGATGGTCATGTTGTAGTTCTTCTGCTTGTCTGCAGTTTATGTTATTACGTTGACCTGCTTAAGCTAATTATCAAATTAGGATTTAAATTTAATATATTGAGATAGGTAATTAATTATTAGGTGTATATTATATGATTTAACATTGAATTTAGGGTACTTGGAGAGGTTAAGGTTAAATTCTTGGCTTGAAATTTAGCAAATATGATAATTTTGGCATATAAATTATATCAAGATTTGGAGCTTGATTATATATATGAGTGAGTTTTAGGGTCTATGGCAGACATATGATGATTTGAGTGTCTACAGACTCGCTTACTTATGAATATTGCAAATTGGTAGATTGGGAACGTTCCGAGACTTTTCAAAAAGGAAAGGAAAAATCTTGAAGACTCGTGTTAAGGACGTTTTCCTAATTAAAGATAAAACAAAAAATAAAAATAAATGAAATAGACAATGGGTAAGGGGGAAAGATGGGGGTCTCGTATGAATGGTGTGACGTGCATTTATATGAGTACCGGTGTTATAAAAGGGAAAGTTACTATTATAGAATGTGGATTGTAATTTGAGAATGCCAAATCATATGGCCATTAGCTGATATATTATTTACTTGAAATCCTTGTGTGATTGTGTTTTCTTATTTACACCCATATTGTTGTGATAATTGAGGTGGTTATGTATTATGTTGATACTTGATTGATTGAGGTGCATCATCATCCCCTTATTAAAATAATATTGTGTACATGTATTGACATGAGATTGAGTATAAGTTGGGCACATGGAGATCGAGGTTTACCACCACATCATTGCATGTAAGGGGAGCTCGCTCGATTCGCAGATTGGTCTGACTCGTAATTCACTTCTTCGTGCTGGGGATGGTGAGATGTTAAGATTGTAATTTGGGCACGTGGAGACCGTCCACGCAGAAATTGTTTGATTTTATGATAGTGCATTGAGATCATTCGCACAAACACGTGGAGATAATCCGTGTCGGTATATAGACCTCACTAATCCCCCATTGATCATGAACTCTCGATGTATTTCCGAGGATTATCATGTATATAGGGTTGAGAGAGTATTGGATAATCTAAGCATATCATTTCATGGCATTATATTGCATTGCATTTCATCACATCCTTCATTCTTGACGATTATGTGTTCTATTTGGTGGCTGGAAAGTACTTGATGTTGGATTACCTCTATTTGATGAAACTTGTCTGTTAAGTGTAATATAGACTTGTATAATTAACAAATTGATTTTTCTTATATAACTTCCGTCACTACTTCTTCGTTGTCGGTCAATGAGACATACTGGGTACACCTGGTTTAGTACTCATACTACACTTGTTGCACTCTTTGTGGTGCAGATTTGATTCTGAGTAAGAGCACATCTCGTGGAGCAATTTGAGTTTGAGCTTGGAGTGTCTTGGAGTTGTGGTGAGCTACTTGGTTGTTCCGTAGCCCACACCTCCCTCTATCTTTTACTTATTCTGTTATTTTAGTGTTCAAACAGGATATCCCTTTTGTTATCCCTTATGTTAGATTTGTCATTTTAGTTTCAAACTTGCATCGTATTTTAGAAGCTATTGTACTCATGACTCAAATTCTTGGGTAGTATTTTTTTCAGTTTTCCGCATTTCGTACTTATAAGGAACTCCGTGTTAGAGATTTTTGCTAAGTGCTTACCTTTTTACTCATTAAGTGGTTAAGTTTGGTTAAATATGTTGGGTTGTCTTACCTAGTGGTTGGGAACATAGGTGCCATCACGTCTTGTTAATTTGGGTCTTGAACAATTTGGTATCAGAGCCTTAGGTTCATCGGTCTCACTAGTACAAGGGCAATGTCTAGTAGAGTCTTGCAGATCGGTATGAAGACGTCCATACCTATATTCGAGAGGCTATAAGAAATTTAAAAAATATTGTGTTCTTTCATTCACTATCGTGCACACTTGACCTTGTTGAAATTCTAATCTTAATATCTCATTCTGTTAGATGGTGAGGACCTGTACATCGGCAAGTGAATGGTCAGGATCTTATTCCTTTGCGTGCTTCTGGGAACACTATCCGAGGTAGAGGCAGGGGACGAGCTCGAGGTCAGGTTAGGGGTATGTATTGCAGCACCTGTGGAAGGTTAAGTACCAATAGCTACCCAGGGTCGTGATAGGACCGTACCTCCTTATGCAGAGGCTATTCATGGGGATGTGCAAGATCGTGTCGAGGGGGATGGGCCAGCTCAGACTCCACCCAGTACTATTGTCACCCCAGTGCTTCAAGATACCTTGGCTCGTATGTTAGGACTCCTAGAGGGGATGTCTCAGGGAGGAGCTTTGACTGTCACTTCGATTGCTCACAGACCCGTGCTGGAGGTCAGACTCCAGATCCAATAGTTGCTCCAGATTCTCAAACTCCCAGGACTTAGCCAGCTGCTGATGTAGCTCCTCCTTTGGATAGTATGGAGTTTCCAGATATTGCATCACATTTGGCGAACAGGCCTTCTATGAACATTGATGAGCAAAAGATGTTTGGGAGGTTCAAACTAATGAATCCTCCTACTTATACTGGTGACGTAACTGAGGATACATATGAATTTATAGTTAGTTGTCATGAGAGGTTGCATAATCTTGGACTAGTAGAGTTTTATGAAATTGACTACACAGCGTTTCAGATGACTGGCTCTGCCAAGCAGTGGTAGAGGGATTATATTAATAGTAGGCCAGGGGTATCCACTCCACTATCCTAAACTCAGTTTACTCAGGTATTTCTATCCAAATTTGTTCCACGCAGTGAGAGGGAGCGCAAGAGGGCCGAGTTTGAGGGTTTGCAGCAAGGTGGTATGTCAGTTGTAGAGTATGAGGGTAAATTTCATGCCTTGGCTAGGCATGCTTCGATGATACTTCCCACAGAGGTTGAGAGAGTGAGAAGGTTAGTTAAGGGGATGATTATTCCGATTCATCTAGGAGTTCTCAGGTTGCTGGTTCTTGTGTTCCATTCCATAAAGTGGTAGATTCTGCTAAGGAGTTAGAGATTATTCGACGTGAGGGATTTGAGCAGCGTGAGGGCAAGAGGACATGTTATTCAAGTAATTATGGTGGTGTTCTGTAAGACCCCCAAAAGGAGATAGTGTTTCTAGAGCCTAACATATTTTTCTTAACTCTCTAAAGTCATAAAATGGCTAATAATATGTTTAAGAGGCAGTGTGCAAAGTTTGAGGTGATTTGGAAGTCAAACGTCAAGGGTCGACCAAAACGTTTGACGACTAGTCACCTATGTGCCTCATGTGTCTATGCATGCTTAAAATTGTATTAAATGAGCCTAAAGAGTCTTAAAATGAGTTATAATTATGTTAAATGGTATTATATGGAATTTTGAGATGTTTGGAGTTCAAACATCCAAGAACGTCCAAGACGTTCGAAAGATAGCCTCGAGACATGCATGTGTGTGTCTTGATGGGGCCTTGCATGTTTGGACGTGTTGCAGGTGGATTTTTTGGTTGCAAATTATGTGGAATGTCTATAACTTGTTAAGGGTTGTATTTAAGTTGGAAACATCTGGGTACAACTTCTAAAGGGTCCCATAAAAGTGCCCACAAGAAGGACCCAAGGCTGGTCGAGACACTGCCTTGGCTGTGTCAATCGACGGACCAAACGATGGCCAGTTGGTCAATCAATGTCCCGTGGGTGAGTTATCATCGATTGGTACTTATCTAGTGCAGGTCTCAAGCCAAAAATTTGCCAAGGACCAATCGCTGGAAGCCAATGCACGGCCCGTCGACTGACGAACGGCCAGTAGATGGTTCCGTTAATGGTGGTCTGCAGCCTGCTGCCTGTGCACTGTTTCATTAAAGGGGTGAATGGGAAATTCACCCCATGTGCTAACCTGACCCCACATGATTTATTTGGTTATTTTTGTGTGTATTTATGTGATCAAAAACCTGATCAACCCATTCCCAAACCAACTCACACAAATTGAACCTTTCCCTCCAAAAATATTCTCCCTAGAAACCACCATTGTTGGTAAAGCTCAAGAACAGCTGGGAGCTCGGATTTCCATGGATGATTCATCAATTTTTAGAGTTTTTCATGTATAAGAAGGTATGGTGATCTTCATCTCTAGTTATCCTTCCATCTAGAGAGTTAATCTCAAAGATTTTAAAGAGAAAAATATGATCAAACACCTTCTTCTTCAATCTATCCATGGGTTCCTTCTAAATATGTTTTGAACGATTAAATCATGATGAATTGAAGTTAATACAGTGGTTTTAACGTGAATTTGACTCCAATTGCATGATGAACCCATGTCCCTTCCAAACTTGATTTAGTCCTTGCATGGGCTTTGTGATCTTGACTTGTTATAGATTGAATTGTGATTGTATTACGTTGAAGTGGTTATATCTACTATTATATACGTGGATTTATGTTTAATTGAGGATCAAGGATCCATGTGGATCAATGTATGAAGATTTTAACATGTTTAGCTTAGGTTTCTATGATTTACTGTAACATTAACCTTTTAATGAATAAAAGTGAATTTCGATTATGTTGTGTTTCTTGTAGCTACTTCCTTAGGATGATCAGTTGGTTGAATTGTGAATACAAATATGGTATGATCAAATTAAAGAAAGCTTGGTACTAATTGATCTATGTGCTTCTAAGCTATTAAGGGGTAACTTAAGATTCACTGTACCGTTGCCTTTTTAATGATTTAATGTTGAAATCGATTAGGTGAAGATTCTTATAGCTATTGTTTTAGGTTGATGTTATGAATGAATTATGGGTATAAACCCTTAATGATCAAATCAAAGGAACCTTGATAAGGATTGATCTACATGTTTTAACCTTAAAGTTGCTAATGCTATGAACATAATGTGATATCAATTTAGGGTAGATGAAGCATGCTTTAGTATTGATTTCTATGTCTATAGCTACTGCCCTAGGTTGGTATTATTGGTATATTATAAATGTTAATCATGATAAACAAAGTAAAGTATAATAATGAGTGATCTATGACTCTCTACTTTCTACCATATATGGGATATAGTGCACTAGTTGAATCATGCTCTTGTGACGACTTGTACATGGTTTCTTTGATGATTAAAGTACATTTAGCTACTGACCTATATATGAATTGTTGATAAACGAGGTGTATTTGTCAATGATGATCAAAGGGTGAGAAATTGGTAAGAACGCTTATCTCCTCTACTTTTCTATATTAATGTAGTTGATAAAGCCTTGTATGGAATTGTGTGGTATGGTTCACTTATGGTGGCGGTGTTTACTTTATGTCATTATATATGTGTTGACCATGGCCTTGAAGGCAAATTCAAGATTATATGAATGAGTGATTATGATGATCACCTTATGTGTAACGTGTGCCTAGTCTTCTATTATAGTTGTGAACCTAGGTTGTGTTACTATTATTATGAGCATGTGTATGTCTATGTAAGAGCATGTGTAGGTGCTGCCATGGGTTAAGTGTTAATGATTGATTACCCATACCCATGTACCCCGATGTGAATGTGTGAATAGCTAATGTTAGGAGTCTTAAAGTGTTCTATGAAGTTGACTTGTCTCCTATGCTATAATGTGTTGTGTGGTCTATGATTGAAAGGTAGTTCTCATATTCACTAGTGTCTACTACTATGTATGTTAAGATGATGTTTATGAAAGTATGATATGTGTTTCCTTAGCTAGGATGACTTGATAGGTGTACTAGTATGGGCAAGGGTATGGGACCTTGTCTATACATTGCACATGTTTACCTTGATAGGATAGTTCCTAGGTTTGGTTTCTATGTGCATGAAATAAATGTATGGTCATGTGTGGTTTTAAGGTGTTATGTGAAAGGTTTGTTCACATCTATGTATACACTCACACACTTGTATAATGGTCTAGTAAGTAGAGGGGCCTTGATAGGGGTGCCCTAGATTACTCTAAAACTAGATAGGTGCTTGAGTATGCTATAAGCATATGAGAATCAAATATTCTAAGCCTATGTTTTATGAAAAATGTAATAATGTCCATTAAATAAAAGGGAACTTAGCTTAGCACCGAGTGAACTTGACATTGAGAGGTGTTGACTTTCCCTTGAGGAAAGATTCACCATTTTTACCTTATAGAGTGTTGACTTCCCTTTGAGGAATATTCACCTATGGACACCACATGAGGTGTTTACTTCCCTTTGAGGAAGGGATCACCCATGTTTTCTCATGAGATGAGGCCCCAATTGTCCAATGACATGTAGAAGGAACTACTTATCTCTTAGTTCCATAAACTATGCTTGCCACATAGGATCAAGCAAAGTGAAGTCACTTAGGATGCTAGGATATATGTTAATGCTCTACCTTGGTTAGGTAGGAACACCTTCCATTGGTGTGAGGCTCTACAACACCAAATTCCATGTTTAGCATCCGTGGTCTTAGTGTCGGTTAAGGCGATAGTTTCCCTAAAGTAAAATGGACAATGGAAGTAAATGACTAGGATCCTAACTAGGATGACTTTAGTGAGGTTACTTAGGATAGGTGGAAGTAATGAAACCATATAGACATTGCACAAGTAGCTCCTTAGGAAGTCTTAGAGGGGTGACCTAATGTATATGATTATGATTATGTCTTTATGCATAACATTGTAGTATTGGTCTACTTGTTATGAAGATGTGGATGGTATGAGTCTATCTGTGTGATGTTGATATTATTGAGTACATGGTAAAGGTCTTGTATTGACATGAATGAAGTTATATTCACTTATTTGTTGATGTATGAATTGGATGGTAAGGCTTGTGGTCTTATGATAGGTTTACTAAGTATGTGTGAGGTTATGGGTCTTCACTATACATTGCACTAGTAGGATTAGAATAGGATTGTGAGTAAGGTTTTATAATGCATGAATGTGAAGTGAAGTTGGTAAATGTGCAAGTTAAAGGTAGTTACTATAATTGTCCTATGGTATTGGTTTAAATATGTCAATTATACTATATTTCTATGATGATATGTGTTATATTTTGTAGATGATATGTATGTTTCATTGTGGCCTTAAGGTGATGCATTGCACCAAGTATCACTAGTGGGTTACTTGGGAAGTTAGTGAATAAAAGGAAATAAAGCTCCTTGTTAAGGGAAAGAGAGTTCACTGTAATGTGACTCAAAAATGTCATAAATTTTATATGTCATCTTATGTAATGTTTGGTGTTCGAATATGTTTATATGAAGTATGTGAATGATATAAATGTTATTGAATTAAGGTTTTATGATGATTTACTCAAAATGCCATGAAGTATGATTTCAAAGAAAATGTCCCTTTTAAATGTATGTCTTTGCATGGTTGCCACACTTAGTACATTCTTGTGCTAATTCCATTCTTCTCTACTTTTTACACAAAGTGTAGGTCATGGATGCTTAAAGGATGTCTTGAATGGTGAAGAGCTTGATAGATGATTCCCAAGCTCAATGAAAGGAATACTTAAGTTCAAGGATCTCCTACTTATGTCTTTATTGTGAAGTCTTTAAATATTGTATAGTTATGTAATGTGTCTTATGGGTTGTGTCCCTAATGTACTCTAATGTATTTGAGTCTAAGATGGCAAAGAGACTTAAGGTCTATATATGTATTATGACTTATGTTTTATCTATATATGAAATGAAGTTTCTAGCATATGATGTGCTATGAAAAGTTTTAAATTTTCCTGCTAAATTTACTATGTCAATGCGATGAATGATAACTATGGGCTTGTATAAGACCTCCAAGAGGTCAATTACGCCATGTTACATCTAGGGGGTGCTCCCCGGATGTGACAAATGTGGTATCAGAGCATGAGGTTTATAAAGTGGTTTTAGGTTCTAAAAGTCTCATATTTCCACGTCTAGTTGAGTCTCATAGCATTGGTGGTGAGTCGTGACACATCAAATGGTACGAGAGGCTATAGGACGATAGAGTTTCCCTTCTTCATCATTCTCATATCGTTCCATTGAACTTAACTCTATAAGATCTTTCTCTTATGTTTTCTTGTCCGGTGGTCTTTTAAATGTGATTGCTTGGATGAGATTATATCTCTATGCTTGAGGGAGAAAAGGGTGAATTTAAATGATTATCTTGGTTTTATGGTTGAATGAGTATGTGTGAAGGTGAATTTTGGCATGTTTCGATTATGTGATGCCAATTATGGCTATGGATGAGATTTATGTGAATAAGCATGTTATGTTGAAGAATGTATATCATGATATATTTAAAGCATGTTAGAAGTTATTATGGTTGACATGAGTTTCTTTTGAAATGGTGTGTTACTATATGGTTTTACATTTTGGTGGCTTACTATTATGATTTGAACTTGAAATTCTTAGTGACTACCTGTGAAAGCATGCTACCCTAGGAATATGTGCGTAAAGGTGTTCAATATGTCCCTTTGAATATATGCATGATGTTTCAAATGTTGCCTTAGTTGGGATGTGTGAACATTCATGATTACCTAGTATGGATTGTAGTCCTTTGTATATACTTGATCCTAAGTGTAAAGGTAGTATGCATGACTTGGTAGGGTGATGATGTGGGTTTTAGTGACCTAGAAGTCACCTTACTGTAATATTCTAGGGAAAAAAGAAGAAATTTTTTGGCTAAGTCTCCTTGTTGTTTTCCCTAATATTATGTGACCTTGGTGTCTATTGAATGTATGAAAACCTTATATTGTTGAATGGTATGATCTAACTTGATGTTTTGCTTAAAACAATAAGATTTAGAAAACCTTGGTGTTACTAAGTGGACTTACTGTAAATTCCTTCTAAGTAGTCATCGCTTGTAATTGTTGAAATATGAATGTCGTTAAGTTAAGATCCTCTTGAGATTGGGTTACGTTGCTCTTAATTGGGTTTACCCTAAGTGGGGATGGTGATGGAATAGTAAGGTTATAGGTATTGTTTACCTTGATCTTCTATTTTTGCTTGATCTTGAATTTAATGAAGTCTTGATGAGCTTGTTCATGAATAAAGTCTTGCATAAAGTATGAATAGCATGAACTTTATATGTTTGGTATGTATTGATTGACATTACCTTAAAGGTATTTTTAAGATTCCAATGTGCATGAATGGAAATGTTTATTTAATACATGTTTTCTCATGAGTATTGTACATCCTAACATGCCAATGGTACATTTGACTTCATGAGATAAGATAAGAACTTGGTTGTAATCACTTGTGAGGTGTAATGTTTAGCCTTATAATGAATAGTTGATTCTCTTTAAAATGAAATATGTTGAGTCTCTTGAAAATTTTGTGACTTTTATGGTTTTTAAAGCATGATTGTAGGCTCACTCTTGAAAAGTGAAAGCATGTTTAACTAAGTGTTTATGTGTGTGCCTATAATTTGTATTGTTTTTCACAAATGAGGCTTACTGTAAAGGCTAGTGCTATGTTAGAATTTGAAATTTTATGAAGTGGCTTCTTATTTGTTGTGATATATTTGGTGTGACTTTCCATTTGGACTTCACTAGGAAGGAAACATGAGCATGTCTTGGTTTAAATGTTGAGAATTTGTCATTTTTAAAAGAAAATCAACCTTGTACTTTGCTAAGGTGTGAACTCCTGATATATGTAAGTGTGTTGAGGAAAGAGACATTTCTCCATGGACACAACTAAGCATGGAATGGTTGAGTATGACCTTCATGACACTAGGTCGAACTAATAAAGATCCTTGTTGATTCAATTAACTCGAGACTATGTGCATGGAAGTATGAGGGCCTACTTGCTTTTGAGTATTGTTGTAATCTGCCTATGTGTGGCCATACATGATGAACTCTTAATAAAATGGATTGTAATGACCATGTTATGATTAGGAGAAGGATGTTCCTCCTATGAACATCATAAGAGCCTTTTGATTGATGCATTGAAGAGTGAGTGAATCAAAGTTTTGCTTGCTTGTGTGCATTGACGGCTAAATAATGTGAAGTTGTGTTCCTCGTAATTTTGGTGAGTTAACTTCTATGTGATGATGTTATAAATGTGATGAACTGCTCTATGATGCATTGAAGTTCTTGTTGTGACTAAAATGTTCTAAGTGTCATTCGAGGACGAATGTTCCCATGTGGGGGATATTGTAAGACCCCCAAAAAGAGATAGGGTGTCTAGAGCCTAACATGTTTGTCTTAACGTTCTAAAGTAATAAAATGTCTCATAATATGCTTAAGATGCAGTGTGCAAAGTTTGAGGTAATTTGGAAGTCAAACGTCAAGGGTCGACCAAAACGTTCGACGACTAGTCACCTATGTGCCTCATGTGTCTATGCATGCTTAAAATTGTATGAAATGAGTATAAAGAGTCTTAAAATGAGTTATAAATTATGTTAAATGGTATTATATGGAGTTCCGTGAATTTTGGAGGTTAAACGTCTAAGAACGTCCAAGACGTTCGAAAGATAGCCTCGAGACATGCATGTGTGTGTCTTGATGGAGCCTTGCATGTTTGGACGTGTTGCAGGTGTGTGTTTTGGTTGAAACTTATGAAAAATGTCAACAACTTGTTAAGGATTGTATTTAAGTTTGAAACGTCTGGGTACAACTTATAAAGGGCCCCGCAAAAAGGCCCATAAGAAGGACCCAAGGCTGGTCGAGACACTGCCTTGGCAGTGTCAATCGAAGGACCAAATGACGGACAGTTCGTCAACCAAAGGCCCGTGGTGAGGTATATTCAATTGGTACATATCTTGGGCAGGTGTCGATCCAAAAATTGGCCAAGGACCAATCGACAGAAGACAATGCACGACCCGTCGACTGAAAAATGGCCAGTAGATGGTTCCGTCGATGGTGGTCTGCAGCCTGCTGCCTGTGCACTGTTTCATTAAAGGGGTGAATGGGAAATTCACCACATGTGCTAACCTGACCCCACATGATTTATTTGGTTATTTTTGGGTGTATTTAAGTGATCAAAAACGTGATCAACCCATTCCCAAACCAACTTACACAAATTGAACCTTTCCCTCCAAAAATATTCTCCCTAGAAACCACCATTGTTGGTAAAGCTCAAGAACAGCTGGAAGCTCGGATTTCCATGGATGATTCATCAAGTTTTAGAGGTTTTCATGTATAATAAGGTATGGTGAGCTTCATCTCTAGTTATCCTTCCATCTAGAGAGTTAATCTCAAAGATTTCAAAGAGAAAAATATGATCAAACACCTTCTTCTTCAATCTATCCATGGGTTCCTTCTAAAAATGTTTTGAACGATTAAATCATGATGAATTGAAGTTAATACAGTGGGTTTAACGTCAATTTGACTCCAATTGGATGATGAACCTATGTCCCTTCTAAACTTGATTTAGTCCTCGCATGGGCTTTGTGATCTTGACTTGTTATAGATTGAATTGTGATTCTATTACGTTGAAGTGGTTATATCTACTGTTATTTATGTGGATTTATGTTTAATTGAGGATGAAGGATCCATGTGGATCAATGTATGAATATTTGAACATGTTTAGCTTAGGTTTCTATGATTTACTGTAACATTGGTCTTTTAATGAATAAAAGTGAATTTCGATTATGTTGTGTTTCTTGTAGCTACTTCCTTAAGATGATCAGTTGGTTGAATTGTGAATACAAATATGGTATGATCAAATTAAAGAAAGCTTTGTACTAATTGATCTATGTGCTTCTAAGCTATTAAGGGGTAACTTATGATTCACTGTAACGTTGCCTTTTTAATGATTTAATGTTGAAATCGATTAGGTGAAGATTCTTATAGCTACTGTTTTAGGTTGATGTTATGAATGAATTATGGGTATAAACCCTTAATGATCAAATCAAAGAAACCTTTATAAGTATTGATCTACATGTTTTAACCTTAAAGTTGCTAATGCTATGAACATAATGTTATATCGATTTAGGGTAGATGAAGCATGATTTAGTCTTGATTTCTATGTCTATAGCTACTACCCTAGGTTGGTATTATTGGTATATTATAAATGTTAATCATGATAAACAAAGTAAAGTATATTAATGAGTGATCTATGACTCTCTACTTTCTACCATATATGGGATATAGTGCACTAGTTGAATCATGCTCTTGTGACGACTTGTACATGGTTTCTTTGATGATTAAAGTACATTTAGCTACTGACCTATATATGAATTGTTGATAAACGAGGTGTATTGGTCAATGATGATCAAAGGGTGAGAAATTGGTAAGAACGCTTATATCCTATACTTTTCTATATTAATGTAGTTGATAAAGCCTTGTATGGCATTGTGTGGTATGGTTCACTTATGGTGGCGGTGTTTACTTTATGTAATTATATATGTGTTGACCATGGCCTTGAAGGCAAATTCAAGATTATATGAATGAGTGATTATGATGATCACCTTATGTGTAACTTGTGCCTAGTCTTCTATTATAGTTGTGAACCTAGGTTGTGTTACTATTATTATGAGCATGTGTATGTCTATGTAAGAGCATGTGTAGGTGCTGCCATGGGTTAAGTGTTAATGATTGATGACCCCTACCCATGTACCCCTATGTGAATGTGTGAATAACTAATGTTAGGAGTCTTAAAGTGTTCTATGAAGTTGACTTGTCTCCTATGCTATTGTGTGTTGTGTGGTCTATGCTTGAAAGAGTATTATGGTCTAAGAGGGTGGCTGCCTCAATGTGTTGTTGATAGACATTATGTGATCATGTTGACCAATGTACACACACACTCACTTTACATGCATCTTACAAGTAGTATAGGTCATGGTGTCTAAATGAAAGGTAGTTCTCATATTCACTAGTGTCTACTACTATGTATGTTAAGATGATGTTTATGAAAGTATGATATGTGTTTCCTTAGCTAGGATTACTTGATAGGTGTACTAGTATGGGCAAGGGTATGGGACCTTGTCTATACATTGCACATGTGTACCTTGATAGGATAGTTCCTAGGTTTGGTTTCTATGTGCATGAAATGAATGTATGGTCATGTGTGGTTTTAAGGTGTTATGTGAAAGGTTTGTTCACATCTATGTATACACTCACACACTTGTATGATGGTCTAGTATGTAGAGGGGCCTTGGTAGGGGTGCCCTAGATTACTCTAAAACAAGATAGGTGCTTGAGTATGCTATAAGCATATGAGAATCAACTATTCTAAGCCTATGTTTTATGAAAAATGTAATAATGCCTTTTCAACAAAAGGGAACTTAGTTTAGCACGGAGTGAACTTGACATTGAGAGGTGTTGACTTTCTCTTGAGGAAAGATTCACCATTTTTCCCTTATAGAGTGTTGACTTCCCTTTGAGGAATATTCACATATGGACCCACATGAGGTGTTGACTTCCCTTTGAGGAAGGGATCACCCATGTTTTCTCATAAGATGAGGCCCTAATTGTCCAATGACATGTAGAGGGAACTACCTGTCTCTTAGTTCCATAAACTATGCTTTCCACATAGGATTTGGCAAAGTGAATTCACTTAGGATGCTAGGATATATGTTAATTTTCTAACATGGCTAGGTAGGAACACCTTCCATTGGTGTGAGGCTCTACAACACCAAATTCCATGTTTAGCACCCATGGTCTTAGTGTTGGTTAAGGTGATAGTTCCCTAAAGTAAAATGTACAATGGAAGTAATGACTAGGATCCTAACTAAGATGACTTAAGGGAGGTTACTTAGGATAGGTGGAAGTAATGAACCCATCAAGATATTGCACAAGTAGGTCCTTAGGAAGTCTTAGAGGGGTGACCTAATGTATATGATTATGATTATGTCTTTATGCATAACATTGTAAAGATATTGTATTGACATGAATGAAGTTATATTCACTTACTTGTTGATGTATGAATTGGATGGTAAGGCTTGTGGTCTTATGATAGGTTTACTAAGTATGTGTGAGGTTATGGGGCTTCACATATACATTGCACTAGTAGTCTTAGAATAGGATTGTGAGTAAGGTTTTATAATGCATGAATGTGAAGTGAAGTTGGTATATGTGCAAGTTAAAGGTAGTTACTGTAATTGTCCTATGGTATTGGTTTAAATATGTCTAAGTTGTACTATACTTCTATGATGATATGTGTTGGATTTTTTAAATGATATGTAAGTTTCCTTGTGTCCTTAAGGTGATGCATTGCACCAAGTATCACTAGAGGGTTACTTGGGAAGGTAGTGAATAAAAGGAAATAAAGCTCACTGTTAAGGGAAAGAGAACTCATTGTAATGTGACTCAAAAATGTCATAAATTCTATATGTGATCTTATGTAATGTTTGGTGTTCGAATATGTTTATATGAAGTATGTGAATGATATAAATGTTATTGAATTAAGGTTTCATGATGATTTACTCAAAATGGCCTGAAGTATGATTTCAAAGAAAATGTCCCATTTAAATGCATGTTTTTGCATGGTTGCCATACTTAATACATTTATTGTGCTAATCCCATTCTTCTCTACTTTTTAGACAAAGTGTAGGTCATGGATGCTTAAAGGATGTCTTGAATGGTGAAGATCTTGATAGATTATTCTCAAGCTCAATGAAAGGAATCCTTAAGTTCAAGGATCTCCTACTTATGTCTTTATTGTAAAGTCTTTAAATATTGTATAGTTATTTAATGTGTCTTATGGGCCGTGTCCATAATGTTCTCTAATGTTGTTGAGTCTAAGATGGCAAAGAGACTTAAGGTCTATATATGTATTATGACTTATGTTTTATCTATATATGAAATGAAGATTCTAGCATTAAAAGTTTTAAATTTTCCGCTAAATTTACTATGTCAATGCGATGAATGATAACTATGGGCTTGTATAAGACCTCCGAGAGGTCAAGTACGCCATGTTACTTCTAGGGGGTGCTCAACAGATGTGACATGCTCCGTCTAGGAGTCGAGGTTATGTGGGGAGAGGTTATCACTCTCAGTCCAGCAGACCCATTCATGTTGCTATATCGGCGTCTGAGGCTGGTTATGCTGGGCATAGTTCTTAGAGCTCAGTGCATACTTCATAGGGTTCATCTTCTAGACCTATAGTTCGTGGAGGGCATTCTGGTCATTCAGGTTCCTCTCATCAGCCTTTGTATCTTAGGGGCTGTTTTGAGTGTGGTGATATGGAACACTTTGTGAGAGACTGCCCTAAGACTATACGAGGTGGCTTACATCAGGGTTCTAAGGCTTCGAATTTTAGGGCTGCACAACCTCCAGCTAGGGGTGGTGCACAGAGTGGTAGAGGTGGTTCTTATTCAGGTAGAGGTGGTTCTCCTTCTGGTCGAGGTGGTGGTCGTGGAGGTTCACAATCTGAGGGAAGTCGTTCTAATTGTTATGATTTTCCAGGTAGGCTAGAGGCTGAGGCTTCAGATGCTGTTATCATTGGTATTATTCCGGTTTGTCCATCGACCAAATACTGTATTATTTGATCCAGGATCTACTTATTCTTATGTGTCAACATAATTTGCTCCTAATCTGGATATATTATGTGAGTCTCTAGATTTGCCGATACATGTTTATACTCCTATCGGGGATTCTGTAGTCGTAGATCAGGTGTATCGATTATGTATTGTTACCTTGATGGGGTATGACACTAATGCAGATTTAAAGGTCTTAGATATGGTAGATTTTGATGTGATTCTTGGTATGGATTGGTTATCTTCTTACCACACAATTTTAAATTGCCATGCCAAGACAATCACTTTAGCTATGCCTGGAATTCCTTTAGTAGAATGGAGAGGTTCTCTTAGTCGCCCTTCTAAGGGTGTGATATCATTTCTTAAGGCTCGTTAGTTTGTACAAAGAGGATGTCTGTCTTACTTGGCACACATTTGAGATACTAGTGTGGAGACTCCTATGCTTGAGTCTATTCCCGTGGTGAGTGAATTTTTAGAGGTATTCCCGACCGATTTGCCAGGTCTTCCACCAGATAGTGATATTTATTTTTGTATTGATGTGGAGCCAGACACTCATCCTATTTCCGTTCCTCTTTATGGTATGGCACTGACTGAATTGAAAGAGTTGAAGAAGCAGTTGCAGGATTTGTTGATCAAGGGTTTTATTAGACCAAGTGTATCTCTTTGGGGTGCTCCAGTGTTATTTGTGAAGAAGAAATATGGATCTATGCGTATTTGTATTGACTATCGGCAGTTGAACAAGATAACTATCAAAAATAAGTACCTGATACCTCATATTGATGATTTATTTAATCAGTTACATGGTGCTTCAGTTTTCCCCAAGATTGATTTGAGATCTGGCTATCATCAGCTGAAGGTTAGGGCGGAAGATATCCCTAAGACAGCTTTTTGAACATATTATGGCCATTACGAGTTTTTGGTGATGTCTTTTGGATTGACTAATGCCCCTGCAGCTTTTATGGACTTGATGAATAGAGTTTTCAGACCGTATTTGGATTCCTTTGTTATTGTCTTCATAGATGATATATTGATATACTCACGCACTAATGAGGAACATGAGCATCATTTGAGGATTGTGCTTGGGATTCTAAAGGAGAAGAAGCTTTATGCAAAGTTTTCAAAGTGTGTGTTCTGGCTTAGTTCAGTAGCATTCTTGGGACATGTAGTATCCAAAGAGGGCATTATGGTGGATCCTAAGAAGATTGAGGCAGTTAGAGATTGGGTCAGACCTGCTTTAGTTATTGAGATTCGGAGTTTCTTCGGCCTTGCTGGTTATTATAGATGATTTGTAGAGGGTTTCTCTTCCATTGCATCTCTATTAACTAGATTGACACAGAAGGATGTGACTTTTCAGTAGTCTGATGAGTGTGAGGTTAGTTTCCAAAAGCTCAAGACTTTATTGACTATAGCTCTGATTTTGACCTTACCCGTGGAGGGAGAGGGTTTTGTTGTATATTGTGATGCTTCTCAGATTGGTCTTGGTTGTGCATTGTGGAGAAGGGAAAGGTGATAGCTTATGCTTCGAGGTAGATAAAGGTTCATGAGAAGAACTACCCTATTCATGATTTAGAGTTGGCGGCTGTTGTGTTTGCATTGAAGATTTGGAGGCATTATCTTTATGTTGTGCATTGTGAGGTGTTCACGGATCATCGTAGTCTCCAGTATATATTCAATGAGAGTTATCTCAATTTGAGGTAGCGGAGATGGTTAGTGTTGCTCAAGTACTACGACCTGACTATTTCTTATCATCCAGAAAAGTCAAATGTTGTAGCAGATGCCTTGTCGGAAGGCGGTAAGTATGGGTAGTCTATCCATGTTATAGGTTAGCGAGCGTCCTTTAGCTAGGGATGTCCAATCCTTAGCCAATAGCTTTGTGAGACTTGATATTTCAGAATCTGGTAAGGTGTTGGCTTATATGGAGGCTAGATCATCCTTGTTGGAGTAGATTCGGGCTCAACAGTTTGATGATGGTGATTTATGTAAGATTAGAGATAAGGTGTTAAAAGGAGAAGCCAAGGCTGCAATTCTTGATAGTGAGGGACTTTTGAGGATTAAAGGTTGTATATGTGTTCCTCGTACAAGTGATTTGACTAGATTGATCATGGAGGAGGCCCATAGTTCGAGGTACTCTATTTATCCGGGGGCTACTAAGATGTATCGTGAGTTGAAGCAACATTATTGGTGGTGTCGTATGAAGAGAGACATAGTAGATTTTGTATCTCACTGTTTGAATTGTCAGCAAGTGAAGTATGAATACCAAAAACCTGGGGGTGTATCCAGAGGATGCCCATACCTGAGTGGAAGTGGGAGCGTATTTCTATGGACTTTGTGGTAGGATTGCCACGTACCTTGGGTAAGTTTGATGCTATATGGGTCATTGTGGATCGACTGACTAAGTCTGCACACTTTGTACCAGTTTAGACTACCTATAACTCAGAGAAGTTAGCCAAGATCTATATTCAAGAGATAGTTCGTTTGAATGGGGTTCCTATATCCATTATTTCAGATCGTGGCACCCAATTTATATCTCATTTCTAGAGGTCTATGCAGAAGGAGTTGGGCACTCAGGTAAATCTTAGTATATACTTTCACCCTGAGACTGACAGTCAGTCTTAACGGACTATTCAGGTTCTTGAGGACATGTTGCGGGCATGTGTGATTGACTTTGGTGGTCACTGGAATCAGTTCTTGCCATTAGTGGAGTTTGCTTACAATAATAGTTACCATTCGAGCATTGAGATGGCACCATTTGAGGCTTTGTATGGTAGGAGATGTCGATCTCCAGTAGGTTGGTTTGATGCATTTGAGGTTAGACCGTGGGGTACAGATTTGCTGAGGGAGTCCTTAGACAAGGTCAAATTGATCCAAGATATACTTCTCATGGCTCAGAGTAGGCAAAAGAGTTATGCACATCCAAAGGTTCGTGATTTGGAGTTTATGGTTGGAGAGAGGGTTCTACTGAAGGTTTCACCCATGAAGGGTGTGATGAGATTTGGAAAGAAGGGCAAGTTGAGACCAAGGTATATTGGTCCTTTTGAGATTGTGGAGTGTATTGGTAAAGTGGCGTATCAGTTGGCTTTGCCTCCTAGTTTGTCAAGTGTCCATCCTCTATTTTATATTTCGATGCTGAAGAAATATCATCAGGGTGGTGCTCATGTGATTCAGTGGGATTCAATGTTACTTGATCAAAATTTGACTTTTGAGGAGGAGCCGGTTACCATTTTGGATAGGCAAATTTGAAAGTTGAGGTCAAAAGAGATTGCTTCAGTGAAGGTCCAATGGAAACATCGTCCAGTTGAGGAGGCTACAGTGGAGGAGGCTACATGGGAAACAGAGTCAGATATGAGGAGCAAATATCCTCGTATTTTTTAACGTTTAGGTGAGCTTTTTTTGTTTTCCGTTTAGGGATGAACGTTTGTTTAAGTGGTAGGTGATGTAACGACCCGCTAGGTCGTTTTGAGAACTAGGACTATTTTGACTCTTTCCGGAAAATTTAAAGGGGGTATTTTAACTATTCGGTAACTACGAGTATCTAGTTGATGAAAAATTTATTTAATAATTAATATAGTGGATAGTAAATGGGTCAAGTCCTTGACTTATTTAATCGTCTTTACCGATTTCCCCATATTTATATAGAATAAGTTAGTGGTTTTCATAAATTTAATTACTTAATTAACCTAGAAGAAAATAATAATAATAATAATCATGCAGTAAGCGAAAACTTACCGTACGGTTATAAGAGAAAACCAGCAAAACGACAGTATCAGGTAAACATATGAATGACTTTACATCTTAAATTTTCAATGTGTTGACATCCTGCTAGGACTAGCGAAATTGGGTTGGAGGAAAGAATTGTGTTTTTGTTTTTAATCAATGGCATCTAGTTTTTTTTAATTATTAATTAAGGGGCTGGAAATTATTATTTCTACGCTTTGGTTACAGGTACTGCTGATTTCTAATAGAATTTTGTTACTAGTAGCATAGTATATTGTAAATTAGAAAGGGAAGGACGGTGGTTGTTCGTACTAAGAGAAAGAGTTGGGTTTCCTAGATTTATTTCTGGGTATCTTTTAGTTAATATAAGAAGTGAATAGAAAATTTGTTTAAAATAAAGTAAAATAAAAGAGACGAGGAGCATCATGTTTGGGATGAAAAATGGAGTCAAATAGGTTGTAGCCATTATATGGTAATGATTTATATGGTAATGATTTGTCAATGGCAGAGGAAAATTGTAACAACCCTAAAAATGGATATGCTAAGTAATGCTTAATGTTTCTCGAATGCCTACGATTAGACCGGGTTCACACGGATTGATGCGCGTAGAACCAGACCTCTGAACCCTTGCGATAGCCAAGCCAACTAACTTGGGGAGTTAGTTGAGCTAGGAAAGGTTGGGTCTAGCCATGTAGGGCTCCCGAATATGAAGATTTACTCGGATGAGTCTTTACCGGACTTAAAAAGGGGAAATCTTAAGTTTGGAGGGTCTAGGAGTAAAATGGTCTTTTTCCAGGCTAAGGGTAGTATCGTAATTACGCTAAATATGTAATTAATTATTTAATTAATAAGGTGGAGGGGCATTTTGGGTAGAGAGGGCCGAAATTGCCCTTTTAGCAAAATCTTGCTCCACCCGGGTTCGAACCTAGGTGGGAGCAATGATTTAATTTGTTTTATTTAAATTGGTAGATTAATTTAATAAATTAATCATTAATGGCTGATTTTAAAAAATAGGGGGAAATCAGATTTTATTTATTTATTATTTTTTAATTATTAATTAATTTGACTAAGTCTTGCCAACAAGTCCTAGTTCTAAGGGGACACTACCTCACACTTCTCTCTTTCACGCCTATCTATCTATCTCTCACGTCCGTCTCTCTCTCAACTTCACGTTTTCTCTCTACTTTACAAAACAGGAAAAAAAACAAAGTTCTTCACACTTGAATAACTTAAAAAAATACAAACGAACAAGCTAATCTAAGAAACGAAAAGTTAACGAATTTCTAGTCGGGTAAGGTGTGAGATTTGTTGGTGGACGTGAATTGGTGGTGGGTTTTGGGCAGCAAGTTCAAGTGTTGAACAACGTTAAAATCAGGTATGGGTTTCTCTCCTGGACTCCTTTCTCCAAGAGAATTTTCTTTTCCGTGAATTCAACGAATCTTGAAACTAGGGTTGTTCCCGTTCTTGTCGAACTCCTTGTCCCTAGTATCCCTTTGATCTCAATGTGAAATACGTTAGAGATCATGTTGTTGGTATGTTTGCTGGTAGTTTAAGTATGAAGGGTGATTTTCCTGATAATATGTTCATGATTATGTGTTTGGAATTGTAAGCATGTGTGGATTGTGAATGAAGCCTCATGGATTGTATGTGTTGGACTCATAAGTCTAGCATATGTTTAAAAGTAAGTGTGCCTAAGATGTATGCGATAAAATGATGTAACCCTAGAAGGGTTAAGTAAGAGTATGAAACATACTAAATGGCCAAGTGCATTGGCATATGATGAAATGAACATTCACGTGAAGGGGTGAGTAAATATGAAAAGGAAATGTATTAAAGTTAATGAATGAGGTAACAATATGATAAGAGGCTAATGTGAAATATGAGAGCAATCTCAAATGACCCTAAGTAAATGTTACCAAAACGTACTCACCTATGAGAGTGTAAAGCTAATGAAGAGACCAGTCTCTATAAACACTCTAATGAAAGTATTGAAGTTAATGCATACTTAATACTAATGATGAGATGAGAAATCATCTAATGAGCTATGATGTCCTCATGCTAGAAGCCAGCTTCCATGATGTATGAGTTGAATGTAATGGAACTTTATACTGAGAACCGATAGGCTAGCTATGAGAGGTGATGTCTTCCTTCAGGAAGGGCGGAGGTTCACGTAACTCTCATGAGATGAGACTGTCCGGCATGCCAGGTATAGGTCTCCTTATATCTCCTAGTCTTTGAACCTATACTGCCAATATAGGGATCTAGCAGGGTTCGACTCCCTATATACGCTAGCATGTTTTGGTTCACTTTGGCCGGTGATTCCACCTCTTTTCGTTGTGGGGATTACACACTGTATTTCATGATGCTCACATGATCTATGTCGGTTAAGGTTAAAGTTTCCAAAGAAAGAATGAGGCCAGCCTCAACGAATGCACATAATGAAATGAATGATACCAAAGGTGTTAGGATAAGATAATCAAGAGGTGAGCTAGACTTATGTAATGACACTAGGTTATTCTTGGTCATTGCACAACAAACCCGATGAGAGTCTTAAACTTCATCCTAGGTATGACTGGTGATTGCACTAGTATATGAATGAATGAAAATGAAGTATGTATGAACGAAAGAAGCAGACTCTGTGTTTGCCGAAGAAGGCTTCCTAGTTGAGGTCCCATATGTTGAGCCCTCATTTTGGGAAGTCCTAATGTCAAGTCCATGATTCCAAGTTCTCATGGCATATGAAAGAATGATATGAACTACGTGATATGATATGTGCAATATGTTATGTGCTGCTTGCAAAATGATAAGTATGATGATGCATGTTACTCTCATGGAATGACTTTACTAATCCAAATTTGGCAAGTCCACTGACTTTCCTAATCCAAATTTGGCAAGTCCACTGACTTGACTTTTCATAAATCAGGTTGTTAGGAAAGAGCTATTCTTACTCATGCATGTCCTTGGTGTGTGCTTGCATATACCCATACTTAGTACAAGTATGTACTAATCCCATACAATATCTACTTTTAGGTGCAGGCACAGGTAGACGTTAGAGCTCATAGTACGGCGCTACAGCTATCCGGACGTAGAGCTTTCATCTAGATTTGGTAGGCCCTCATGCTTTCGAGGATTTCTACTGTTATTATCTAGCTTAGATGTAGGCTTTAGCTAGTGGTGCATGTCCCACTAGTGTTTCATTTCCCATTTCATTTCAGACTTTGTATTGGTGCCGTTTTGGCAAGGATATGTTTAATGCAATTATGAACTGCTTCTTTCATTTGATTATTTCTATATTAGATGGTTGATTTGTGAACGCCTATGATGTTAAGAATAATATGTTTCACATGAAATAAGAAAACAAAAAGTTCAAATTTTCAGCTAAAATTAACCTAGATGAAGTAACGATGACGTATGTAGGCTTGTCTGCGACCTCTGAGAGGCCAATGACACCTGTATCGTGTGGGGTCTAGATTTCGGTCGTGACAAAATATCATGAGCCTATCCTTGGCAGTCATGCCAATCATTGGGAATCATTGGAAATCATGCCAATGATTGGCATTTGTATGAAATTCTTTGAGATTGGCATATTACAGAATGACCTGCAGATGGTCATGTTGCAGTGCTTCTGCTTGTCAGCAGTTTATGTTATTACGTTGACCTGCTTAAGCTAATTATCAAATTAGGATTTAAATTTAATATATTGAGATAGGTAATTAATTATGAGGTGTATATTATATGATTTAATATTGAATCTAGGGTATTTGGAGAGGTTAAGGTTAAATTCTTGGCTTGAAATTTAGCAAATATGATAATTTTGGCATATAAATTATATCAAGATTTGGAGCTTGATTAGATATATGAGTGAGTTTTAGGGTCTATGATAGACATATGATGATTTGAGTGTCTACAAACTCGCTTACTTATGAATATTGCAAATTGGTAGATTGGGAACTTTCTGAGACTTTGCAAGAAGGAAAGGGAAAATCTTGAAGACTCGTGGTACGAGGTTCAGCATTTAAGGTATGTTATAGACTTTTAGACTTGTTGAAGGACGTTTTTCTAATTCAAGATAAAACAAAAAATAAAAATAAATGAAATAGACAATGGTTAAGGGTGAAAGATGGGGGTCTCGTATCAATGGTGTGACGGGCATTGATACGACTAGCGGTGTTATAAAAGGGAAAGTTACTATTATAGAATGTGGATTGTAATTTGAGAATGCCAAAGCATATGGGCATTAGCTGATATATATTGACTTGAAATCCTTGTGTGATTGTGTTTTCTTATTTACACCCGTATTGTTGTGATAATTGAGGTGGTTATGTATTATGTTGATACTTGATTGATTGAGGTGCATCATCATCCCCTTATTGAAATAATATTGTGTACATGCATTGACATGAGATTGAGTATAAGTTGGGCACGTGGAGATCGTCCGTGCTGGGGATGGTGAGATGTTAAGATTGTAATTTGGTCACGTGGAGACCGTCCGTGCGGAAATTGTTTGATTTTATGATAATGCATTGAGATCATCCGCATTGACACGTGGAGATCGTCCGTGTCAATATATGGACCTCGCGAATCCCCCATGGGTCATGAACTCTCGATGTATTTCCGAGGAGTATCATGTATATACGGTTGAGAGAGTACTGGATATTCTGAGACTTATCATTTTATGGCATTATATTGCATTGCATTTCATCACATCCTTCATTCTTGATGATTATGTGTTCTACTTGGTGGCTGGAAAGTACTTGATGTTGGATTACCTCTATTTGATGAAAATTTACTGGTAAGTGTAATATAGACTTGTATAATTAACGAATTGATTTTTCTTGTATAACTCCCGTCACTACTTCTTCGTTGTCGGTCAATGAGACATACTGGGTACACGTGGTTTCGTACTCATACTACACTTGTTGCTCTTTGTGGTTCAGATTCGATTGCGAGTAATAGCACATCTGGTGGAGCAATTTGAGTTTGAGCTTGGAGTGTCTTGGAGTTGTGGTGAGCTTCTTGGCTGTTCCGTAGCCCACACCTCCCTCTATCTTTTACTTATTCTGTTATTTTAGTATTCAAACAGGATATCCCTTATGTTAGATTTGTCATTTTAGTTTTAAACTTGCATCGTATTTTAGAATCTCTTGTACTGATGACACCAATTCTTGGGTAGTATGTTTTTCAGTTTTCCGCATTTCGTACTTATAAGGAACTCCGTGTTAGAGATTTTCGCTAAGTGCTTACGTTTTTACTCATTAGGTGATTAAGTTTGGTTAAATATATTGGGTTGGCTTACCTATTGGTTGGGAACATAGGTGCCAGCACGACTTGTGAATTTGGGTCGTGACATTCGAGGAAATAAACCCTTAGGATCAAAGTAGATCTTTACAAGGAAAATTGTAACGATACGAAGTACCCCCTAAAATTTAGAGTACTCTTAGATCGTCACACGGCGTCGTCAACGTCTCGGAGGTCTAAGACAAGCCTCTTAGCATTCATTCATTGCATAAACATAAAAATGCGGAAAAATTAAAATTTTCATAGCATATAATATGCTAGAAAATCACTTCTCACATATATATAAAAATACTTCATAATACATAGTTAGACTCTAATTCTCTATGTTATCTTAGACTCAACACCAATAGAGTAGAATAAGGACACGACCCTTAACAACATAAAATAATATCTTAGCTATTACATAATTGAATAGGAACTTGACATAGGGAAATCCTTGAATAATAAGGATCCCTCTTCTTGAACTTGGGAGATCTATAAAAGCTCTTCACGTAGGAGACATCTTTTAACCATCACCACCTACACTTTGTCTAAAAATATGAAGAAGAATGATATTAGTACAAGAATGCACAAAGTATGGAAACCAAGCAAAAACATGCATTTAAAGAGTACTTTTCATTTGAAATCATGCAACATTTCTTTTTAGTAAACTTCAATAACATAGGCACATTTAAGCACAATATAGTTCACATACATCACATAGACATGGATACTACTCATAATAGCACATAAATTCATTTATCATACTTTGAGGCATATTCAATACATACAATACATTACTTCTCTTTTGTCTTACTTCTTTCCTTAAGTAACCCTCAAGTGTACTTAGTACAATGTATAACCTTGAGGTCATCTTACAATAGCTTTTCATAGATATGCTTCATTAACACAACCACATATACTCACAAGTCATAAGAACATCATAAACATAAGCTTCACATAAGCACCACCATCTAAGACAACCCCTAAGTCAAATTAGTTCAATGTGTTGGTAGCATCCCATAATAATACTTCCATTAAGTGTACCTAAGAAGTCACCCTAGACTAGGCAAAACATACTCAACAAGTCATAACACTATCATTTATAACTAGACATAAGGCCACATACTTCATAGCATCATATAAGATTCTTTCCTTTACTTCAACCTTAGTCATAACTCATTCAGTTCATACCATAAGTAAATCAACCTCAAAACCCCTTCACAAGCTTACTTGTGCAACGTACACATGGAGTCCCATTCCCCCACATATACTAAGTAAACTGATTTAGAAGGCATAAGTGAAATTCACACACATACACATAATTCATGTATTGACATAGCAAAGTCATTTAACATTCATTCGTACAACTCATACATACATAACACAAGTCTTACTTTCATACATGTACTAATCTTATCCTTTCTTGAAGTTCACTTGTGCAATGCATGGGAAGGGGCCATAATCATACCTATACTAAGTAATCTCCTCAAGGAGTTGTGATTAGAGTCGATAATCTTATATTAGTTCATTTATTACTTTGGGAGACTTAGCCATAACCGACATAGACCATGTGAGCTACATGGAATCCGGTGTTCTACTCCCACATCGAAAAGAGAGGGCTAACACTTGCCTAATGTGTAACCAATCATACATAGCTATATAGGTGGAAACCACAAGCTATAACCTACGGGGGCACGTAGTTATGGAACATGGAGATTGCTTCTAGAAAAATTGACTTACTAACGTGGAGGTTTCCATCTCATGTGACAACATCTATGTTGGGAACCCAGACTCGCTAAACGTGAAGGTTCTCTTTTGGGAAGCCGTACTTACTAACGAGAATCCCCCACTCTCATTTGTCATGGTCACTCGGTGCTAGGATCTAACTCCAATCTTAAATATATTTAGGCCTTTAGTGTATTAATTCATAAATAAGGATTTAGGGACTTATGCCCTCATACATCATATAGATCAATGTAATCTATGATGAGAATGTCCTTTCATCATAGACCCAACATCATGTGAGAATGTCTTTTCACTTATTTATACAATCATACATCATCTGTGTGTGCATACCATGTGAGATCTACCTTTACATAACACCTCTAATGACACATGTTCATAACTCCATTAATCATATACTTCACATGCATAGAAATAGGTAATGATGCATAGGAGAACTATTCTTTCCTTAATCGTCATGATCTACCGTATTCATAGATATACATGAAGTGTGTGTATGTACATTGGTCAACATGATCACATAATGGCTTAACACCTAACATCGAGGAAGCCACCCTCTAAAGATTACAACACATGTACAACCTTTCCTCCAGTCTAAAGTCATACAAACATATACAATATTAAGGACTATGGACTACACACACTCACATTACATCATATGAGACACTAACATACTCAACCAATAGACTAGAATAGGTAAACGACCCTTAACAACATAAAATAATATCTTAGCTATTACATAATTCAATAGGAACTTGACATAGGGAAATCCTTGAATCATAAGGATCCTTCTTCTTGAACTTGGGAGATCTATCCAAGCTCTTCACTTAGGAGACATCCTCTAACCATCACCACTTACACTTTGTGTATAAAGATGTAGAAGAATGGTATTAGTACAAGAATACACTAAGTATGACAACCATGCAAAAACATGCATTTAAAGAGGACATTTCATTTGAAATCACGCAACATGTCTTTTTACTAAACTTCATGAACATAGGCACATTTAAGCACAATATAGTTCACAGACATCACATAGACATTGATACTACTCATAATAGCACATAAAGGCATTTATCATATTTTGAGGAATATTCAATAAATACAATACATTACCTCTCTTTTGTCTTACTTTTTTCCTTAAGTAACCCTCAACTGTACTTAGTATAATGTATCACCTTGATGTCATCTTACTATAGTCTTTCATACATATGCTTTATAAACACAATCACATATACTCACAAGTCATAAGCACATCATAAACATAATCTTCACATAAGCACCACCTTCTGAGACAACCCCTAAGTCACACTAGTGAAATGTGTTGGTAGCATCCCATAATACTACTTTCACTAAGTGTACCTAATAAGTCACCCTATACTAGGCAAAACATACTCAACAAGTCATAACACTTTCATTTATAACTAGACATAAGGCCACATACTTCGTAGCATCATATAAGATTATTTCCTTTACTGCAACCTTAGTCATAATTAATTCAATTCATACCATAAGTCAATCACCCTCATAACCCCTTACCAAGCTTACTTGTGCAATGTACACATGGAGTCCCATACCCCCACATATACTAAGTAAATTCATTTGGAAGCCATAAGTGCAATTCACACACATTCACATAATTCATGTCTTGACATAGAAAAGCCACTTAAAATGCATTCATAAAACTTATACATACATAACATAAGTCTTATTTTCATACATGTAACAATCTTATCCTTTCTTGAAGTTCACTTGTGCAATGCATGGGTAGGGGACATAATCCTACCTATACTAAGTAATCTCCTCAAAGAGTTGTGATTAGAGTCCATAATCTTATCTTAGTTCATTTCTTACTTTGGGAGGGTTAACACTTTCCTATGGTGTAACCAATCATACATAGCTATCTAGGTGGAAACCACAAGTACAAGCTACGGGGGCATGTAGTTATGGAACATGGAGATTTCTTCTAGAAACCTTGACTTACTAGCATGGAGGTTTTCATCGCATGAGACAACTTCTATGTTGGGAACCCGGACTTTCTAAACGTGAAGGTTCTCTTGTGGGAAGCCAGACTTACTAACGTGAAGCCCACACTCTCTTTTGTCATGTTGACTCGGTGCTAGGATCTAACTCCCATGTTAAATATATTTAGGCCTTTAGTGTATTAATTCTTAAAGAAGGATTTAGGGACTTATGCCCTCATACATCATCTAGATCAATGTAATCTATGATGAGAATGTCCTTTCATCATAGACCCAACATCATGTGAGAATCTCTTTTCACATATTCATACAATCATACATCATGTGTGTGTGCAAACCATGTGACATCTACCTTCACATAACACCTCTAATCACACATGTTCATAACTTCATTAATTATATACTTCACACGCATAGAAATAGGTAATGATAAATAGGAGAACTATCCTTTCCTTAATCATCATGAATATACCCTATTCATAGATATACATAAAGTGTGTGTATGTACATTGGTCGACATGATCACATAATGGCTTAACACCTAACATTGAGGAAGCCACCCTCTAAAGAACACAACACATGTACAACCTTTCCTCCAGTCTCAAGTAATACAAATATATACAATATTAAGGACTATGGACTACACACACTCACATTACATCATAGGAGACACTAACATACTCAACATTAAAATAGAAAATTCCTAGCATAGTTTGATCACACATTCATATAGTATTCATATAGGTAGGGGTCATGCTACAAGAGTATTCATAATCATTAGCCATATAGACCACTCCTAACCCTAACATGATCATCACATATACACAACATCATCCACACACCTATATCATGAAACTAGTGGGGAAGACTACTCATATAAATTCACATAACATCAATTCACTTAGAACATGATATTAGAATCAAGGCTAAATCCTTCAACTTCCTAAACATGGAAATAATCATATAAATTCATCTTGCATCTAATGCCTTCAAGGTCATGATCATAATACATAAACATGTACAAAAATGTAAACACCGCCACCATAAGTGGACCATACCAATCATCACAATTCAATGTACAATCTAAACTAATTACAAGAAATAGGTCAACTTACCAAATCTCCAAGCTAATGATCATATTGATCAATTCACAACAATTCATAACCAGTTTTCATTAAGGAATATAGAACTAAGCAATTCATTACAATCTAAACATAATTTAATAATCATATCATCAAGATCACAAGACCTACATTATAGGCCAATTTGAGAAATTAGGAGGATCATGTGTTCTTCATTAAATTGGATTGAAATCATGATTAAAACAATAATTAAACATAAATTCATCATTAGAATGACTTTAAATTTAATTTGAAAATGAACCCATGGCTAGATTGAAAATTGGGAATTTTGGTCTTTCAATCACTTTTTGAAAATCCTTGATTGAACTCCTTAGTTTTATGGATAACTAAGGATGAAGGATCACCATACCTTATTGATTGAAGACTCATGAAAAATATGAGAAGTAAGATCCAATAATCCACCTACATAGCTTGTTCTTGAGTTTGGTCTCCAATTGAGATTTTGGGAATTTGGGAGAGAAGAAGGTTTTGGGGGTTTTCATTTTCTTATTGGGTGTTGGGGTTTTGACTTGGGAAAGGGGTTAAATAGGTCTTAAAACAGTTCATAACCGTCATTAATGTTACCAAAATACCCTCATACTTATTTTGACTTTTAGACATGTCAAATGCATCTTTCATTTTTTTGGAATCTTGGTCGGGGAACAAATCCGCAACGCGGAGCTGTTCCCGCATGATTTTTTTGAAAATAACTTCTGGGGCAGTTGATTCTATGTTGTGTCCACGACGCGGACCAAATTTTTGACCTATGGAGGACCAAGTCCGCTACGCAGACCTATTTCACCAAGGAACAAAAGTTGCTGCCTTGGGCAGCTTGTTGGCCCAAGGTTAGGTCCTCCTCAAGGACCCTTTGGTTCGTCCTTGGGGAGTTTTTCCCGGAAGTTTCCACCACAAATACTCTCTTATACTTGTTAGTAAACTCTCACATAAATTTTAAAATCAAACAACATATAAACCAACCAAAACACACTAAGACACACAGGCACGTTTCAAGGCGAAACTTTCGAACGTCTTGGACGTTTGACCTCCAAAATACTCCAAACTTCTTCAAACTAAGTATACACACTGTAAACCATTTATTAACATGTTATTAACCATATTAGACACATGTGAGTCTCTATATACCTTATTTCATTTTGGGGGTTGTTACAAAAATGAAAGTTGATGGAACTATTGACAAATATAAGGCTAGACTTGTAGTCAAAGGATACAAACAAAAAAAAAGGTCTGGACTTTTTTGACACATACTCTTGAGTAACAAGGATAATATCATTAGTATGTTAATAGCTCTAGCAGCACAATGTATGATCTTAAAATCTACCAAATGGATGTAAAGAGAGTCTTCTTAAATAGAGAGTTGAAGGAAGAAATTTACATTGAACAACCTGAAGGGTTTGAAGTTCCTGGTAAAGAAGAGAAAGTGTGCAAACTTGTGAAGTTTCTTTATGGGCTCAAGCAAGCACCCAAACAATGGCATGTTAAATTTGACCAAAAAATGTTGAAAAATGGATTCGAGATTAACGAATGAGATAAGTATGTCTACATTAAAAACATTTCGAATCATGAATTCATTGTTTGTCTATATTTTGATGACATGTTAATAATGAGTAAAGATATTGACGATATAAATGCTACTAAGCTCATGCTGTCCAACAAGTTTGATATGAAGGACATAAGAGTTGTTGATTTGATCTTAGGGATCAAGATTCTCAAAATTCATTAGGGACTAGCATTATCTCAATCTCATTATATTGAAAATGTATTGGATAACTTCAAATACTTGAATATCTGTGTTTTCAAAACTCCAATTGATTTAAGCTTTACATTTCAAAAGAATGAAGGTGAAAGTGACTCTCAATTGGGAATATGCAGAGTGTTGGGAAGTTCGATGTATATTATTAAGTGTACGCGACCAGATATAGCATGTCCTATTAGCAAACTGAGTCGGTTCACTAGTAATCTGAATCAAACTTACTAGATGGTAATGAAATGTGTATTGGGGTAACTAAAACATAGACAAAACTATGTTTTGCATTATAATAAGTATCCTGCTTTTATTGAAGGATATAGTGATACAAATTGGATCATCTAGTCAAATGAATTAAAATCCACAAGTGGTTATGTGTTTACACTTGGTGGACGAGCAGTCTCTTGGAAATCGTCCAAACAGACATGTATCGCTCGCTCTACAATGGAATCTGAACTTATTGCTTTAGATAAGTTTGGTAAAGAAGCTGAATGGCTCCAGAATTTCCTAGAGGATATTTCATTTTTGCCCAAACCTGTGGGACCTATTTGCATACATTGCGATAGTCAAGCAACAATAGGTAGGGCAGGGAGCATCATGTACAACGGTAAGTCTCGTCATATACGATGGAAATATAACATTGTAAGACAACTGCTCTCTAGTGGAATTATCACAACTGACTATGTGAAGTCAAGCGATAATGTGTCAGATCCACTAACGAAAGGTCTAGTGAGAGAGGCAGTTGAAAGATCATATAAGGGAATGGGTTTACGGCTTAGGACAAGTCAGCATTGCGGTAACTCTATGTAGCAGACTAGAGATCCCAAGAGATAGATTCAAGGAGAAAGTTCGACATTGTTTATCAACTCAGTCCATTCTTATGATTAAGACAATGTTCAGGAACAAGGTTGAGACTTTAAGACTTGTTAATGAGTTAATAAAGCTTAAAGTTTATAATGATTTGCTATGTTTTGAAAATTTGACCAAATAGTGTATCTACGAGATGACACGGTCAGAAATCACCTATGTGAGTGTGAAGTGTAAACCGCTTCAAAGAGAATTTTATGTCAAAAGCCTATTTTCTATACACTCATGAAACCAGGAGGTGTTCATGGCTGAAACGAATACAACTTTAAGAACCATAAACAGTAAATGTTTAATTGTGTGACATATGGTTGTCTGGGTATACACTAAAGCGCGACGGTTCAAAGATATCACATATACCGATTGATCGAGTATATCCGACATATGTTCACTACAGAAAGTTCAAGAGGAAACCTACTTATCTAGATGCAATTAATCCTTGCCTGTAAAGTACACATTTGTCCGTGCATTCCAATGTTATAAACGTTTCCCATTAATGTGGGGGATTGTTGGGTATATAGCAAGAATTAATGGGAAATGGAGGAAAGATTAAAAGAGAGGAACTTGAAGAGTTGGGAACTTAAAAAGTCCTCTTATGCTTTAGCGAAAAGGCATTTGTCCCTCATCGGTGGTGGTAAGAAAAATATGAGAGTTTAAATATATAAAGACTCCTATTAATTGTTAAAAGAGTTGGAAAGAGGGACCTCCCTCATACCGTAGTCGTTGCTCGCTCGGCTCGGCTTAGGCTACGCTACGACTTTGGCTTTGGCTTTGGCTTTGGAAAATGTTCGATCGAGAGATTATTTTTTTGACAAAGTTTGTTTTAATTATTTAGTTAATTATTTATTTAATTAATTAAAGTAAAGTAAATGACCAAAACATTTTCAATTAATTAGTTGATAACAGAAACGTTTTCAATTATTTAGTTGAGAGTAATCGAAACATTTCAAATTTTTAATTAATTAACCCAAGCCGAATCGGATCTGCGAGACCCATTATTTAAATGTTTCCCATTTTATTAAAAACTTCCCTCCGTTTTGAAATGACTATTCTCAAAAGGTTGCAACTTTCAGGAACAGCCAGGACCGTTTGAAAGGTTGCAAACTTTCATTAATGGTCTTGTGGATTCTGAAAGGGTTGCAACCTTTCGGAACCTGTTTCTCTTGCCTATAAATACCATTCATTATTCAGAATTTTTCCTTAAGAATTTTTCTGATTTTTTCTTCTTCTTCTGCACAAAGTTTCTTCCTGTAATTTTCTGTTGTTGAGCGATTCGCTGACACCAGAGTTTTTGGTATCAATACACTGGTGATTGACATCATTCTATCTTGGGAGGACATATTCCAAATCAAACCTCGGATACTATAGGGGAATAATTTCCTTAAGGGGACAATGTGCATTCAGTGGGCTTGATCTTTTTCTGTTCTTATTTTACAGATTCTTGTACGTCTACATATTTTATTTTTTTCTAAATTAATTTATGCTCATCTCTCTTACCGGTTCATTAAACTTTGGTAAATTCGTGTCTCTACAAAGTTTTGTTGGAAGCAGTAATTCTGTTTTTCAAACACAGATTGACAACAATACCTTCTTCACAAGATGTCCCATGTGAACCCTTGTTATAAACATAAAAGTCACTTTTTTCTCTGTTGATTTTTGACCAAATTGCTTTTCATAGACATGTAAAGTCTTCATAATCACCTTTAAAGATAAACTATCAGCACTAGCATATATTATTGTCCATCAACATAGGCTAAGTGATTGATCTCCTCACTCCATTTAGGCTCCTTGCTCGACTCCATAGCAGAGTGAAAAAATATTTACACGCTTGCCCATTTATTAACACTAAATACCAATTTTGGGCCACCAATCTCCAGATTTTTTATCTAACAAGCCTATCTAATCACATCTTACCCAAAACTTTCACCACGAAGCCTTAATTCACCATATCATATGCTTTAGCCATGTCAAGTTTAAGCAATACATTTGTTGTTTTACTCCTCTTTCTGATATCCACTATGATTTCTTTGTCAAGAAGGATATTCTTAGTAATACTTCTACCCCTTATAATATTTTATTCCAATTAATCTAAGTCAATACTATTTTTTTATTATAATAAAGTCTTTATTTGAATAAAATTTTGTGTTAATATGCATGTTCATTACTTATATAGTAGACAATTTTTGTGTACAAAGTTATCTCGTGTACGAAAGATTTAATAGTCGGTTCTCTTAAGTTATAAATTAATGTTCACAATTAAATATGAAATAGGAAAAACATCTTTATGATTGTAGAACAAGATCAAATATAATTGGATCTAAATTAATGGAGTGGTCATATTCCAATCTCTTTTGCTAATCAATTCCATATATATTAAACGAATTAAGAAATGATATTTGTTTAAACAATATATTTGTTTTTTTACTCCTCTTTCTCATATCCACTATTATTTCTTTGTCAAGAAGAACATTCTCAGTAATACTTCTACCCCTTATAATATTTTATTCCAAGTTTAAACATACATGGTGTCTTCTATCTTAAGTCTTAGACATGGTCTATCACTAATTATTGTTTCATTAAGTTGATTTATCATCATCCAATCTATTAGAAATATATTAACTCATAATTGAGTGTCACCTTTTAAAGGATTAAAATAATATATCAAACTACAAAGATCATAATATTTATATCAAGATTAAGAGTATATACATACTTGTAATGGAGTAGAGAAGTTGTTTCTTAATATTCATAACATAAACAAACATCTCTTCTTGATTCGTTTAATATATATGGAATTTATTAGCACAAGAAGTTGGAATATGACCAGTCCTATAAGTTAGATCAAATTATATTTAATCTTATTTTCCAATCATCAAGATATTTTACCTACTTCATATTTAAATGTAAACATTAATTTATTACTTATGAGAACCGACTATTAAATCTTTCGTGCATGAATTAGATAACTTCGTGCACAAAATTTGTCTACTATATAAGTAATGAACACGCATATAAACACAATAATAATTCAAATAAGTACTTTATTATAATAAAAAAATAAAAAAATAGTATTTACTTTGATCAATCGAAATAAAATATTACAGTAATACTATGATTAGAAGAGAAAAACTTAGGGAGCAGTCCTTCTATCCTATCATGAATAATACTAGAGATGATCTTATGTGAGAAATTACCAAGACTAATTGGTCTAAAATAAGAAAAAAGAGATCACGCTTTCTTTTTAGGGATTGCAACCAGATTAGTGTGAGATACATTTGGATAAGATCATACCAGAAAAGAAAGAAATCACCACCTCATATATGTCTTTACCAACCATATAAAGACATCAAGCTCATTAGCATTTTCACCTTTCAACTGAAACACCACCCTTCTGACTTCTTCAAAACTAGGGTGCCTATTCAGCAGGGCATTGTCTTCTTCATTAGCTATAGAAGGGTTAAGATTAATAAGAGAAGTATCATCTGCCTTGACACTACTATAAAATTGATATTTGTAAAAACTCGCAGCTTCCTTTAGCACCTTATTACCATCCTCCTAAGATCCATTCGCTTTTTGGATACTAGAAATTTTCTATCGTTTCCTTCTCTCCTTCACAAGATTGTGGAGAAATTTACTAGTTTTATCTCTCGCTATGAATCAGAATACCAACTTTCTTTCTCGAAATATTGAGCATGAGCTCTGTTAAGGATAGATCTATTAGCAGCAGGGAAGTCCTCAAAGAGTTGTTGTTTGATTCTCACAATATCTTCTCTTACAAGAATTTTCTTTAAAATATCCCGATTAACATTCCCTAATCCATATTTATATGCATGATTGGTTCTTTTCATTTTAATTTTAAACCTCACAACAACAACATCACTCTCAGCAACCCAATTTTGCAACACCACTTGCTTGACATACACTTTTTCTATCCAAGAGTTAAGGCAATTAAATGGTTTATGAAATTTACCATAATGAACCCCTGATGACAGTAACATAGGTGCATGGTCTGACCCTGATCTGGGCAACTGTTCTAGTTCCACATATCCCATTCCCCCAAGAAAAGGTTGATTGACCACATTCTATTCAATCTTTTAAAGATGTACCCTGATCAGGCCTCCCATTCCACAAGGTTATTGGGCATCCCTCAAAATAAATGTCCACCTATACTATTGAATGTACCTGGATTATTAAATGGTTCCATAATTGCGACCAAGTTAAATTTGTGATGCCTATGTAGCATTTGTACTCTATGAAAGAAATGATTTGATCTGATTAAGTTAATATTTCATATAGGGCTTTAAACATAATATCAATATAGTTTTTCCAACCCTCACAGATGGGTACACCTGTGCCATGTTTATGAGTAGACCTATAGTCATATATATAACAAAACACTAAGGTCTGATGAGATTATGTAGTTGTTAATAACAAGGACTCATGGTGGTTCTATGTGTTGAAGGTATTAGAATCCTTCAATATCTGTTATGAATTGAATTAAATGTATGAAAAATTTGCACTAGATAGGGTGAGGAAAATGATATTACTCCTCGTATTATTCATCATAGAAAAGTTTCTTCTAGCACTATAGTTTAGTTTTGTAACTAATATGAGGGGAGATTTCAAGATTAAAAAGTTAGAGTACCACCTGACTAAGGTGCGTTGATGGAACTCTATGGAGGCTTATATATTGTTTTATTAGCCACCCAGTCCTACTAATTGTCTCAACCCATCTTTGAAGCCATATTTAACTGCTTGGAAGCACACATACATCCTAAGAAATCTTCTTTTACCGTTTGCCAAGGCTTTCTTTGATATATATGTCACCACATCAGAATAAGAATTACTCTTCGATCTCAATTCTTGGGCATATGCCTCAAATCTATTGTAATCATCCAAGTAACCAACTACCTACGAATTCTCCAAAACAACCCTCTCAACTCTTTTTATCTTTACCTTGCTAACATTAGGCTTGAATTCTCCCTCCCAGTTTACCCTCATATCTTTGATATGCTCATATCATTGATCTTATACAAAGGATTTTTCTGGACTTTTCTACTAAAGTATTGTGCTAAAGTTTGAGCATAACCTCCATGATTCTGTTATTTTGATTACAATGGTAATGGACAATTTTTTGAATAAAAAGAAAGGCGTTTGTAATCTCCTAAAGATGATTCTTTTTACTCCAGTCATATTGAAGCTGATTTGTTTTTACTCTCTCTCTGTTGAAGTTTATAATGACTTTATTTACTACTCTCGTTGTCCCAATTTATGTGTCACCTTATCCTTTTAAATTTGTCCCAAAAAGAATGTCACATTTCTATAGTCAGAAATAACGTAACTTTAAAATTCCTCTTTTCCTTAGTAAATTGATATATAGCCACACAAATATCTAAAGTTTGTTTCCAACGACACTGTAAACAACAATTTTTCAAGCCGAGAAAAATGAATAATCAAGACAGGAAAATAGAAGTAACAAGATGTAGTATTTGATTTCAAAATATAGTGTGTTACAATCTCTATGATAATCCTCTGATTCTTCAAAATAATATGAAATATGTAGGACTTGAATTTAATTTAGAGTCAAGGGCTTAAATATCTTGATCTTGAATCTTTTATCTCCAAACTTGAGTGTTAAATTATTCGTCAGGAACACTTGTATGGTTATGACGAATAATTAGCATGAACAAGTAACTTGATCTTGAATCTTGAACTTTGAACTTGATTGTTCGAACTTGCAGCTTGTAGAGAATTTGTAACCTTTGATCCATGAGCTCTCTTCTTGCTTCTTGTTACCAAAAAAACCTCCCTTCTATGAATAATGAGAACCCCTATTTATAGTAGTAGGGAGTGGTCTACTGGTGTGATTTGATTGGTCGGTTTGAACCGACCAATCACATTTCTCCAGTGAAAAGCTTTGATTTGATTGGACATAACATGTCACATGTGTACATGGTCTTACTCTAGTGACTCATTTAGTTTGACTTGGATTGCCACATAACTTTGACACATGACGTGATTTTAGTGGCTTATTTAATTTGATTTAGATTGCCACATAGCTTTGGCACGTGGCGGTCACGACCGGGGAGCATCCTCTAGAATTAACATGGCGTACTTGACCTCTCGGAGGTCTTGTAAAAACCCTTAGACATCTTTCATTGAATATATTTGAAAAGTAGCGCGAAATTAAAACTTTTTCTTCAAAAACATAAAGCGGAATCATTTCATAAAATGAAAGTATTTCTAACATATGTCTCAAAAACCATCTATGTCAGCATGAGTTCAAATATCTTGGATCACAGCCCATTAAAGTCTAAACATAGAAAAGAACATGAATGACAACATAGGGGTGGTGTCCTCGGATGCTATGAAAACTCACCAATCTTCACTCCTTGGTAGCCTCGGAAACTCTACCATTCAAAGTAACTCAATCTTTTCAACACCCTACATTGGAGTAGAATATAGGCAAAAATATGTGTTAGTACGAAATGTTCCAAGTATGGAAACTATCATACCAAACATAAGATATCTCAAAGGCTTAGTCAACAACAGACATAATCATAAGAGATAAAATCATAAGCATAACATGAATATCATAAGAATAATAAAGCATCGTAAAGCGTATAACAGTTCATACTTAACTCATTGTGCTTCTTACCCAAGTGAATTACTTAACAAGCCACCTCAAAGTATACTTGTGCAAGGCTAAGGTAGCATCCCATACTACTACCAAAGTTAAGTACCTCTCTTCGTTCATTCTTTATCAGAATTCACTCTCATAATTAAGACTTAGGTTATTCATAATATATGAGCACTATGCCCCTAGATCACCTCAAAGCACACTTGTGAAATGCATGTGAGGCATCCCATTCTACCTCACAGATAAATTCACCCAATTCCCTTTCATTTTAGTTTAGGAGTCTCTAGTAGACCTACTTCAGATTGACAAGGAACTACCATATTAAGTCAATCATGTCATTGAAAGCAACTATAGCCACTAACCAAGCTAAGCATACAACATGTAGGGGTCATGTCATAGGTAAATTCAATTCATACTTGTGCAATGTGTGAATGGCATCCCATACTACCATCCATACTAAGTACTTCTCTAAGCTATCCTACTCCAAGCTAACTTATCTTGCATTCTTTGTCTATTAAGCTTAACATGCTAACATAATAGACCTACTACCATGGAAAATATCTTATCATACAAACCAAGCTAACAATGGAAGGATACAAAATTCCCAACCTAAACACCATGAAACCAGTCATGTAGATGCAAGCTAACCATAGGGGAGCATTAATCGTCAACCCTAAGCTACCATGAGAATACTATCTCAAGCTTCTCCATTAAATGTACCTTGCATTCAAATCAAGCTAACATTAGGAGAGTATAGGCCTTTCTCCTAAAGATGACATGAAATCGTTTTGTCCTAACCAAATCAAGCTGACATGATCAAGCATCCTTACAACACAAGATCAAGCTAAACATGGGAGAGCTTTCTTCCTCTGTCCGAAGCTACCATAAGTATTTCAACTCAAGCCTCCTTGAGATTTATTATCTCAAGCTTCCATAAGATGCATCATCTCAAGCTACCATGAGATCTACCATCTCAAGCCACCAATTCAATTACAAAAGAAGTGTCTACACAATACAACTTCAAGCTATTCTAGTTAATCGTGCCTTGATTCATTTTAGGTTCTTAGGTCAACCTAGAACCCATCTATGTGAGAGAACTTGATTTCCCTAGCTTGTTCATGTCTAAGTATAAAAGAGAAAGAGAACGTCATTACAATCCCATCATAATGACTTCACCCCCAAAGCCCTAACAACAATGACATACAAGCCCTATAGTCAAGGCTAACTTCAATCTATCATGATTCATATTCAATTATAACCTATTTCATTCAATTTGATCATTAGAAAGTAATCTAGTCATTCTTAATCACATAGGTTCAATTCCAACTTTACAAGACAACATCATCCTTAATCAATTATGCCTAGTTCAATTCATATCTAGGTGATCCTATCATGATCAAATAGTATTCAATACAATTGAATTAGAAAGATCAACTTAGAACCTTCATCTTGCCACTAATGGCCTAAAATCTCCATGATCACCTTTAACATCAAAATATGAATTCACCAAGGAAACCACATGAAAACATCACATAATCATCATATGAACATAATTGAATACTACCCACAATATTGGGATCACAATCAAGCCTCACCCACAATGCAATCACAACCCTTCCTAGATTGAGGTGTTTTGGATTCAGAATTGAGGAATAACTATAGGGGATTCATGGATGGGAGAATCTATTAATGAATAAGCTTAACATACCTTATATTATAGACTTTAACCCAGCTTTAAACCTTGGTGAATTTCTTCCTAAATGTTGCCTCCACTTTTTCTTCTTCTTCAATGGTGTTCTTGAGAGAGTTTTGGAGAGGGAGAGGTTTTGATTTGAAGTCTAGAGTCTAAATGGATCTTTTACTGTTTAAATACTCATAAAATACCTAAAACCACCTAAAATAACCGCCATGAATACCTGCAGATATTGCAGGCTCAAACGATGCCTACTAGCGATGGACCGTTGATGGAACGACGACACCGTCCTGCAGGTCCATCGTTTGTGACAGAGAGTCACATTTTGGGGGCTTATCTCACACGCCTAAGTGTGGATCAACGACCCCCCATCAACGGAGCGTAGACCAATGAACGGGGCATCGTTTGGGCACTGCCAAGAAAATGTACTGACAGCTTTTTGTTCTTCCTCAAGGACCCTTAGGATGGTCCTTGGGGAGTCGTGACCGTACGCTTGGACCCTAAATAAGTCCATCTACATGTTAAGAACCTTCCCTATCACTTTTAACTCCAAACACAGCATAAAACCCCACGAAACATGCTCAGGCACCTCCAAACTTCTCAAACCAACTTCTAATGCATTAATTCACCATTTTTAGACCTTATAATCTCATGACACACATGTTAGGATCTAGTTGGACCTAGTTCATTTTTGGTTCCTTATAGTGGCATCACTTTAGTGGCTCATTTAATTTGAATTGTATTGCCACATAACTTTGACACATGGCATAGTTTAAGTGGCTTATTTATTTTGACTTGGATTGCCACATAAACTTTACTATTTTCTTGAATTTAATATAATCCAAATTAGTTATAAATGTAATTTCAATAAAATCTCGATTCTTAGAATGCCCCGTACATCAATTCTTGTCAAGATATTTCTCTTTTTAAACTAGGCTTGAAGTACCGAATATATTCTCCAATTTGTAGAGAAATTTTGTTAATGTTACTCTTGGGAAATTGTATTTTATTATATATATATATATATATATATATATATATATATATATATATAATAAGGTGACACCGCTTGCAATAAATCATGCTTACGCCACTTAAAGTGTGAGCAGTATGGCATCTAAATATACCATGCATGTTTATGTAGTATGACATCCCAAGTCATCAATGATCATATTAAAATATGATTTTCTTATGTTTTTGTAAAGAGTTTCAAATATGAATTGAGTAAGAGTATAAGGGGACTATGTGTCACGGCCCAGGGTACCCCTTAGATGTAACAAGGCATACAACACCCCGAGAGGCTTCATACAAGCCACTTAACATATCATAATATAAAGTAATAGAAATGAGAGTGGATTAAAAACTTTTCAATACATTCAAAGTTTGTAATAAAAGCAAGCGGAAGTCTAACTTGAAATTGTCTCAAACCCTCTTAATATAAGAAAATATAAATATTGGTATGCAGACCATACAATAGTCTAAAACATAAATGAAATACATAAAAGAGATATGGTGATCCAATCCTCGAATACAATGAGGACTCACCAAGGCTTCACTTCTCAATCCACTAAGAACCTATCCACAAGTGTGTAAATTAGGAGCGTTGGACCTTACATTTTATAAGAACATACGCAAGAGTATGTCTTAGTACAATCAAGTACTAAATATGATGTTCGCACAAAGAAAATAAATATAAGCATAAGTGAACATAATACATAAGACATAAGCATAAACAATAGATATAAAGCATCAATATGAAAGAGGAATACTTCTTTAAGTAACCTCACTTATCCTTATCCAAGACTTAGGTCATTCGTCTCTAGTCAATCTTACATCATGGAAGACATATCTAGAAACACTCCACGAAATCATCATCATAACATAATAACATTTGTCATACTTACTTCTAAATACATGAGGATTCACCTCAATGCCTAACTTACAAAGGCTAATGGGTATTCACTTATTACCTTACTTACTTTTAGATTGCGGGTACTCGCCTCAACAACCTCATCATATGATGCATGTACTCGCCTCCACATCTTTCTATAAGGAGCATGGGTACTTGACTCTATGTCTATTCATCATAAGAAGAACATGGGGACTCACCTCTTGTTCAAGTCTACGGAGTAGGAGAATCGCCTCATATACTTTCATAGGAAGGTTAAGGGTAATCGCCTCTAGCCTCATTATTCGTTAAGAATTTTAGTCTAGATTCATTTAGGTGATTGATCCTTTCAACCTAGAATCATTCATGTGAGTATTACTTTAGCATTCATTCAATAATGATTATCAATTTATTATAAGAAGTATCTCTTCGACATCATAGTATGAACATTCAACAATGCAGAGTCTAGGCTTTACTCTCAAAGCACTTCATCTCATTATCATCATCTATGCTTTACACTCAAGAAATTAACATCATGTTCATCATATATGCTTCAATCTAAAGAAATTCTAATAATACTTCATCAATCATATAAGGAATATCTAGCCCATAGAGTTTCCCTCACATGGCATCAAACCCAACATATCAATTCAACCCTAAAATCATAGGATAGGCATGGATACATATAATTTCATCCTAAATGCATGAAATTCTATCCATTCAATCATAATAAATCATAATTCACTCAATTGGATCTACATGCATCATAACCCCCAACAATGGAAGAAACCTTAACTAGAATTGGGGAATTTCTTCTTCAAATTGTGGAATTGTCGGAGACTCCATGGGAGGAAGGATCCCATGCAGGAAACTCCATCATACCTTGATTACAAAGGCCTCACAATCTTGAAAATTGGGAGATTTGACCTTGACCTAACTTCAATCTCCTTCTTCTTCTTCCAAATTCTAGAGAGAATATTTGAGAAGAGTCTTGGGGAATTCTTTTGGGATTTTGAGAGAATGACTTAATTGGAGGATTTTTGGGGTTAAAATAACATATATAGGTATTTTCGACTAAGGCAAAACAACACCACATTGATTTAATTAAAACCAAAAAAGACCCATATGCCCCAACCTTAACTGCCAAGCCTGATCCACAAGACCAAGACCGATGAATAGTGGATGGACCTATGGTTCGTCCCGGTCAGTCGTTGTTTCTTGTTAGAGATTTATGTACAATTGACTGATGGATCACAGGGTGTCGATGGACCTACGGTCTATGGGCCCCTGTGTGGTCCATTCCTAGACCATTTCTGAGGTTGCTATCCACTGTCCTACCTACGGTCTGTAGGTCAACCCACGGGTCATGGTTGACCCTCATGGATGGAAGCTCTAATTTCCCCAAAATCTTCTACTTGCCTCAGTTCTAATTAGAGGTGTTATATTATCTCCCCCTTAGGACAATTTGTCCTCGAATGATATTCTAAGCATATTCTAGACAAAAAGACTCACGTCTAGCAGCCCATCATGCATGCAACTTATCGAAATGTGAATGACTAAGTAGGAACTTCATATCCAAGCTAAACAAACTTAATGCACCATAACGGAGTAGGAATTACATCTAACAACTCAATACGCATGAAATCTTAATATTTCTCATGTTCAAGGAGGAACTATCATCTTAAACTCAAAAGCATTGCTCAACGCAATCTCATGGAGCCTAAATGAAGTTCAATATCTAAAAACACAAATTCAAGGTGGGGAGGGGGATCTCCACTCCAAGTTAAGGCATGTTCTACAATTCATCTCATGAAGCCTATAAGCAAAGCATACTCAATACTACACTACATGAGGAAATAATTCAAAAAATCCAATTTCTTTCAAATCTTAAGATTTTTCATGAACATGCAAATATAATGAAATAATGGAAACACGTACAACACACATGACTTCAAACATAAGAAAACAAAGAGGAGCTTATTACCTCTATCTAGAATAGGAAAAAAACATGAGGATATCAGGACATCATATCGGCCTCGGCCTCCCACGTAGCACCCTTAGCTACATTGTTTCTATGCAACACCTTAACGGAAGCAACCTCTTTGTTCTTCAATCTCTTAATTTTCCAGTCTACAATCTCAACCGAAACTTGTTCATAAGAAAGGTTCTCTTTCATTTCCAACATTTATATGGTAATTATGGATGTCGGATCCCCAACACACTTTTTCAACATCGAGACATGGAAAATCGGATGCACCGATGCTAATTTATTCGGAAAATCAAGCTCATATGCAGCCTTACAACATGTCTCAAAATATGATATGGGCCTACAAGACGAGGACTAAGATTCCCTCTCTTACCCAACCTCATTACACCCTTCATGGGTTAGATATTTATGTAAACCCAATCATGCACATCAAATTCAAGTTCTCTCCTTCTAACATCGACATAAGACTTTTTTCAACTTTGGGTCGTTCTTAACCTCTCTCTAATGAGTCAAATCTTCTCTATAGACTCATGAACCAACTCGGGACCTATAAAGGCAAACTCACCATCTTCAAACCATCTGATAGGGTATCTACACCCCCTACCATAAAGAAACTCAAACAGAGGCATACAAATACTCGAATGGTAGCTATTATTATAGGAAAATTCAATCAAGGGCAAATGGTCATCCAACTTCCCTTGAATCTATTACACAAACCCTTAACATATCTTCCAATGTTTGGATCGTTCTTTCTGCTTGCCCGTTGGTTTTGGGGTGAAAAATTGTGCTACGCTTAAATTTAGTGCCAAGACCCTTTGGAACGACTTCCAAAACTGTGAAGTAAACTGAGTACCTCTATCAGAGATGATGGACAAGGGCACTCCATGCAACATTTTTATCTCTCTTTAAGTACAACTTAGCATAATCTTCCGCCGTATAGGAAACTTTGATAGGAATGAAATTGGCCGACTTCGTCATTTGGTCAACTATAATCCAAATCGAATCATATTGGTGCCGAGTTTGTGGCAACCCTAATATGAAGTCCATATTCAAATATTCCCACTTCCAAGAAGGAGATAATATCTTGGGATAAAAACTCCCGGTTTCTGATGCTCAATCTTCACTTGTTTGCAATTAGGACACTTAGCCACAATCCCCCAATATCCTTCTTCACCCATTCCACAAATAGATCTCCTGCAAATTATGGTACATCATGGTATCTCCTAGGTGAATAGAATACCGATAAATATGGGCTTCGGAAAAAATTTGACCCCTTAAGTCACCGACATTCGGAACACATAAATGACCTTAGTATCTTAGGACACCATCTACCCCTTGGGAGAAATCCTCTACTGGCTTCTTTAGTACCACATCTTTCAATTCTAGTAAAGTCGTATCAAGCAATTTTGTTTCTTTAACATTGACCACGAAAGACGATTCAAAACAATAATGGACCATAATACCACCCTTGGAGAAATCCACTAGTTGAAGTGCCAATCGGGCCAACCTATGAACATCTCAAACCAACTTTTTTCTATCATAATCAACATGAGCAACACTACCTATGGACAATCGACTAAGTGCATCCACCACAACATTTGCTTTACTGAGTTAATAGAGAACACTCATATGATAATCATTCAATAACTCAAGACACCTTCTTTGGTTAAGATTTAGATATTTTGGGTTAAACACATATTGCAAGTCTTGTGATCGGTAAACACATCAACATGGACCCCATACAAATAGTGCCTCTAAATCTTCAAGGCAAATACAATTCAAGATCGTGGGTAGGATGGTTCTTCTCATAAGCTTTTAGTTGCCTTGAAGCAAAGGCAATCATCTTACCATTTTGCATAAGAACACATCCAAAACCCACTCTAGAGGTTTCAGAAAACACCACAAAGTCATTCGTACCTTCTGGTAAGGTCAACACCGAAGCGAAAGTAAGCCTATCTTTAAATTCTTAGAAAATTTTTCTCACACGCTCCAGACCATAGGAACTTGGCTTTATATTGAGTCAAAGTCGTCAAAGTAGAAGCAATGGAGGAGAACCCCTAAACAAAGCTTCTATAATAACCGGTCAAACCCAAGAAACATCTTAATATCTATCGATGATAGAGGTCTAGTCCAACTCTTGACCATATCCGCTTTCTTAGGACCTACCTCAATACCCTTGCTCGAAACTATATCACCAAGGAAAGCTACGGACCTTAACCAAAACTCACATTTACTAAACATTGCATATAGTTGTTGGTCCTTCAGAATTTTGCAATACAATCCTCAAATGATCAATTACTCATCCTCACTTCCTGAATAGATCAAAATGTCATCGATAAACATAATCATGGACATATCAAGGTATTGCCTAAACACCTTATTCGTCAAGTCCATAAATGCCTATGGAGTATTTGTCAAACCAAAGGACATCACAAAAAAGACATAATGTCCATATCGGGTTCTAAAAGCCATTTTTGGAATATCTTCCTCTTCCCCCCTCAATTGATGATAACCCGACTGGAGATCAATTTTAGAGAAATAACCTGTCCCTTGAAATTGATCAAATAGGTAATCTATTCTTAAAAGAGGATATATGTTCTTGATGGTCGCCTTGTTCAAGTGCCGATAATCAATACACATACGGAGTGAACCATCTTTCTTCCTAAAAAGCAACATTGGAGAACCTCATGGAGAAATACTCGATTGAATGAATCCCTTATCCATTAAGTCCTTTAACCATTCCTTCAACTCCCAAAGTACCATTGGAGATATTCTCTAAGGAGAAATAAATATAGGCAGGGTATAGTGGAGAAGTCAGTCCCAAAGGTTATTTCCCTTTTGGGAGGACCACAAGTTAAATCATCAGAAAAACTTCCGAAAACTCTTTTATAACAGGGACCAACTCAATGCTAGAAGTTTTAGACTCCACATCCCTCACCCTCACTATATGACAGAGACAACCCTTCTAGATCATTTTCCTAGTTTTGTAGATAATAAACAAATTGACCTCTAGGCATAGAATTTCCCCCTTTCTCCTCAAGGATAGTCTCATTTGGGAAATCAAATTTGACCACTCTAGTCCTACAATCAATAGAGGTGTAACAGGAATTCAACCAATCCATACCCAAGATGACATCGAAATCTATCATGTCAAAATCTATCAAATCAACCAAGATAACTCTATGGGACAAAGAAACGAGACTTCTTCTAAAAACCCTCTTAGCCACCACATAATCACAAACAAGGGTAGAGACATAAAAAGGTTCTAAAAATATATCGGGAATAATATAAAATCTGATAGCAACATAAGGATTCACAAATGAAAAAGTAGCGTCCAGATCAAGCAAATCATGCATATCATATTCAAAGACTTTTAACATACCCATCACCATATCCGGGAGCTCTCTTGGTCACCTCTAGTTTGGAGGTCATAGAAACGGTTCTTCTTAGGAGTATTCCCACCCGATCCACTTTGACCGGATGAAGGGTAGGTTTGAGCCCTACGACGAGTGTCTCCATAATTTCTAGTAACCTAAGAACAATCCCTTATTTTGTGATCCGTTTTGACACACCCAAAACAAGCATTAGAGCCTGCTAGACACTTTCTTTCGTGATTTCTCCCACATGTATCACAATTAGGCATATAAGATTTACCACTAACTCTTTGGGGTTTAGGGTTATACACCTTTTAATTTCTTGGACTAGGAGGAGCATTTGTATATTATTGCTCGGAGTACCTTTTCAATAATCTAGAACAACCTCGTCCACTAGACCTAAAAGGTGCAAAGTTGCCATCATCAACTCTAGACTTTTTTGCCTCTCGAGATCATTCCTTGAGCTTTTCATCTTCTATTTATTGGGTGTGCACCATAAGGAGATATTCATGTCGTGGACAAGCATAGTAGTGTGACACTTTTTGACTACTATGTCGGACACACCCGACACAAACTTACTCATCTTGGCCCTACGATCCGGCACAATGGAAGGAGCATACTTAGTATTCCATACACTAATTTTCCTTGCCTAAGGTTGATGAACTCAAGTACCTTGGCCTCTCTCATCTCTAGAGGGAAGAATCTGTCAAGAAATGCACTTTTGAACCTTTCTTATTTTATGGGACCCGCTTCCACCGGCCTTGCCTCTTTCTACTAATTAAACAAAATCAGAGAATACCCTTTGAGTAAGCGTCTAGTTCCGTCTTCTCTACCAAAGTCACACCCATGATAGAAAGTACCTTATATACCTCATCGACAAACTCTTGTGGATCTTCCTCAAGTTTGGAGCCATAAAACTCGGGCGGGTTCATTCTCGTAAAATACCTCACTCTTTCCATTATCGTACCGATATTTGGGTTAACTAGGGCTACTACATGTCTGTTAGAACGTGTCGTCATGGATTGAAACAACACTTGGAATTCAAACCAAAACTCCACATTAGCCACATTCTCATTCAACGGGTAAATCGTAGCTTGAGGAGGCGCTTGGGGAGGAACCTCTTGCTTAACATTGCCTTTCTCCAACCTTCTAGCATTATCCCTTCTAGTAGTCAAATCCTGAAAATCATCGGGCACAAATTAGGAGAAAAACTTATAGAGTTATACTCTATGGAACAACTTAAAGAAGTAAAAAAGTGGAATATCCTAAACATCTAATAGCTTGTTATTCATAAACGTGGCGCGCTTCACATTTATGAACAAGACTCTACTATACATGGTTTGCGACATCCTAGAACCATTCTAAACCTTGTGGTCTAATTACCAAGTTTGTCACGACCTAGGGTACCCCCTAGACGTAATAAGGCGTACAAGACCCCGAGAGGCCTCATGGACCACGGGGCCTCGATGGACCTATGGTATGTGGGTCCCTCCATGGTTCATTCATGGAACATTTTTGAGTTTGCTATCCACCACCCTACCTACATTCTGTAGGTCAACCCACGGGTCATAAATAGCCGCTGCAATTTCCCCAAAAACTGTTATTTGCCTAATTTCAAATCTGGGGTGTTACACCATGTATTCCCATAGTTATCAATTTTTATATTATTAAAAGAGTAACTGAGATTCTAAATGATTTAAGAGTTCAAACGATGTTTCAAGAGTAGTTACCTCTTTTCAGAGGGTAGTTTGAGCAATTACCTCAAACCAGAGGAAGAGTTATGTTTTTAAAAATATGAGCATAAGTAGATATTATTCAAGTAGTATTGAGAACCGATATGGGGATAAGTTCAGACAACTCAAAGTCCCCATAAACCATGTATGCCAACATAGGTAAAGGTTCATTCTTTCTAGATGATTCCTTGTTTCTTTTCAAGCATATCTTAATGGATCCATTTAATTGAGGTGTTATATACCCCGGCAAGGTATAACAAAGTTCTGGCAGCATGGGTGATGTCACATTCGGGGAGCACCCCCTAGAAGTAACATGGCGTACTTGACCTCTCGGAGGTCTTATACAAAACCATAGTTATCATTCATCGCATTGACATTGTAAATTTAACGAAAAATTTAAAACTTTTCATAGCACATCATATGCTAGAAACTTCATCTCATATATGTATAAACATAAGTCATAATACATTTATAGACCTTAAGTCTCTTTGCCATCTTAGACTCAATAACTTTAGAGTACATTAGGGACACGACCCTTACAACATAATACATAAGTACAATAATGTTACACTTTACAGTAAACCATAGTTTAGGAGATCCTTGGAACTTAAGGATTCCTTTAATTGAGCTTGGGAATCATCTATCAAGCTCTTCACCATTCAAGACATCCTTTAAGAATCCATAACCTACACTTTGTGTAAAAAGTAGAGAATAATGGGATTAGCACAAGAATGTATTAAGTATGGCAACCATGCAAAAACATGCATTTAAAAGGGACATTTTCTTAAAAATCATACTTCATGCCTTTTTGAGTAAATCTTCATAAAACGTTTAACCAATAGCATTTATATCATTCACATACATCATATAAACATATTCAAAGACCAAATATTTCGTAAGATCACATATAGCATTTATTACATTTTTAAGCCACTTTACAGTAAGCTACCTTTACCCTAACAGTGAACCCTTTTTCCTTTAACTCATCAACCTTCCAAGTAACCTCTAGTGATACTTGGTGCAATGCATCACCTTAAGGCCACAAGGAAAACATACATGTAATCTATACAAGGCAACACATACCATCATAGAAGTATAGTACAACATAGACATATTTAATCCAACTATAAAGAACATTACAGTGAACTCTTAGTCATTATGCACATAAACTTATTTTATTTCACATGGTACCTTATAAGACCTTACTCATAATCCCAATCTTAATATACTAGTGCAATGTACATGTGAAGCCCCATAACCTCACATATACTTAGTAGATCCTTCATGAGACCACAAGCCTTACCACTTCATACATCAACATCACAAGTAAATCCAACTTCATTCATGTCAATACAAGACCTTCATCATATAGTCATTTAGACCAATATAGTGCACATAAAGATAGGTCACATCATATAGATTCATATCAAACACATCTTCATAACAAGTAGACCAATACTACAAAGTCATACATATGGACATAAACTTAATCACACATATTAGGTCACCTTCCTAAGACTTCCTAAGGATCTACTTGTGAAATGTCTATATGGGTTCATTACTTCCACCTATACTAAGTAACCTTCCTTAAGTTATCCTAGTTAGGATCCTATTCCATTAATTCCATTATCCATTTTACTTTAGGGAAACTATAGCCTCAACCGACACTAAGACCATGGGTGCTAAACATAGAATTTGGTGTTGTAGAGCCGTACACCAATGGAAGGTGTTCCTACCTAGCCAAGGTAGAACATTAACATATATCCTAGCATATTATGTGATATCACTTGCTAGATCCTATGTGGCAAGCATAGTTTATGGAACTAAGATATTGGTAGTTCCCTCTACATGTCATTGAACAATTAGGGCCTCATCTCATGAGAAAACATGGGTGATCCCTTCCTCAAAGGGAAGTCAACACCTCATGTAGGTCCATAGATGAATATTCCTCAAAGGGAAGTCAACACTCTACAAGGGGCAAATGATGAATCATTCCTCAAGGGAAAGTCAACACCTCTCAATGTCAAGTTCACTCGCTGCTAAGCTAAGTTCCCTTTATTGAAAAGCCTTTAATTATATTTTCATAAAACATAGGCTTAAGATATTCATATGTATATATATGCTTATAGCATATTCAAACACCTATCTAGTTATAGAGTATTCTTGGGCACCTCTATCAAGGCCCCTCTCATTTACTAGATCATCATCCATGTGTGTGTGTACATACATGTGAGCAAACCTTTCACATTACACAAAGATACCACACATGACCATACATTCATATTCATGCACATAAAAACCAAACCTAGGAAATATCCTATCAAGGTACACATGTGCAATGCATAGACAAGGTCCCATACCCTTGCCCATACTAGTACACCTATCAAGTAATCCTAGTAAGGGAATACATAACATGCTTCACAGACATATACTTTACATGCATAGTAGTAGACACTAGTGAATATGAGAACAACCTTTCATTTAGACACTATGAACATTTACTACATTGTAAGCATGCACGAAGTGTGAGTGTGTGTACATTGGTCAACATGATCACATAATGGCTATCAACAATTCATTGAGGCAGCCACCCTCTTAGACCACAATACTTTTAAAGCTGAGACCACACAACAAACAATAGCATAGGAGACAAGTGAACTTCTTAGAACACTTTAAGACTCCTATCATTAACTATTCACACATTCACATAGGGGTACATGTGTAGGGATGATTAACCATTATCACCTAAGGCATGGCAGCACCTACACATGATATTACACAGCCCTTCACAAGCTCATAACAATGGTAACATAACCTAAATTCACAACTCAAATAGAAGACTAAGCACAAGTTACACATAAAGTAGTCATCATAACCACTCCTTCATATACTCATCAAATTTCCTTCAAGGACATGGTCAACACATATATAATGACATAAAGTAAACACCGCCACCATAAGTGGACCATACCACACAATGCCATACAAGGCGTCATCAACAGTATTATAGAAGAATAGAGAAGTAGAAGAATAGAGCAATTCTTACCAACCCTTTAGCCTTTGGTCATCATTGACCTTTACTAATTTTTCATAAATACTTCAAGTATAAGGCAGTAGCTAAATTACCATAATCATAAAAGAAACCATGTACAATTCGCTATAAAATCACATTACAATTTAATACAATACATCACATATATACTAGCGAGTAGAAGAGCATAGATATTTAATTTCATTAATAACATAAGTCTAGGGCAGTAGCTAATCATACACTTAGTCATAAAGAAATCATGCTTAAAGCACTTCAAGATCAAGCTAAAACATAGGCATTAGACTTGTCAATTTGCTAGAGTGTAGAGAGGAATTAACCAACTCTATTGATTCTCTAAGACCTTGATCATCAATCATATTTTAACAATAATGTACATGCTAGGAAGCAGCTCACTAGATCACTACATCAAAGGAAACATGCTTCATCTATCAACAATTCAAGATATCAACATATACATAGTATTATTAATCGATAGACTAGAAGACTAGGTCAATTCACATACGCCATCTTTACTTCAATCATACAAGATTCGGATTCATAATTCAATCATGATACTAACCTAAAACAGCATATACAACCAACCTAACATAATCTATATCCGCATTAAATCATTTAGAAGCCAATGTTATAGTGAACCATGGAAACTAGGCTAAACATGCTCAAATCTTCATGCATTGATCCTCATGGATCCTTCAACATCAATTCAACACTAATTCATGAAAATAACAGTACATACAATCACTTCAACGTAATAGAATCATAATTCAATCAATAGATATTCAAGATCACTAAGCCCATGCAAGGCTAAAACGTTTGGGTGAAGGAGCATGGGTTCATCATGCAATTGGAGTAAAATTCACGTTAAAACTATTGTATTAACTTCAATTATTCATGATTAAATCGTTCAAAACCTATTTAGAAAGAACCCATGGCAGATTGAAGAAGACATTGTTTGATCATATTTTTCTTCTTTGAAATCTTAGAGAATGGCTCTCTAGATGAAAAGATAACTAGAGATGAAGATCACCCTACCTTAATCTTCATGAAGACCTCTAAATTCTGATGATTCACCCACTAAATCCAAGCTCAAAGAAGCTCTTGATCTTCACCAACATTGGTGGTTTCTAGGGAGAGGATTTTGGAGAGAAAGGTTCTCACGTGTGTATGGGGTTGGGAATGGGTTGATCACGTTTTGAATGATTATATACACCCAAAATCAGTTAAATAATCCAAATAGAGTCGTTTTAGGACGTGGGGTGAATTTCCCATTCACCCCTTTAATGAAACAGTGTGCAGGCTTCAGTTCACAAGCCACCATCGACGGATCAACCTACTGGACGTAGGTCAGTTGACGGGCCTTTCCTGGGTTTCCATCGTTTGGTACTTAGACAATTTTTGGCTTGAGACCTGTCCAAGCTAAGTACCAATCGACGAGACCTCACCAACGGGCCATTGGTTGACCAACTGGCCGTCGTTTGGTCCGTCGATTGACACTGCCAAGGCAGTGTCTCGACCAGCCTTGGGCCCTTCTTGTGGGGCCTTTTGCGGGGCTGTTTAGAAGTTTTACCAGACGTTTCCAATGTAAATACAACCCTTAATAATTTTTAGACCTCCCACATGAGTTTCACCCAAAACCAATACTCGCAACTCGTCCAAACAGGCTAGGCCCCATCAAGACACACGTTGAGCGTCTTAAGGGCTATCTTTCGAACGCCTTGGACGTTCTTGGTCGTTTGGCCTCCAAACTGCATGAAAATTCATATAATACCATTTGACATAATTATAAACCATTTTAAGACTTAATAATATCATGACATACAATTATAAGCAGACATAGACATATGAGGCACATAGGTGACTAATCGTCGAACGCCTTGGTCGTCCCTTGACGTTTGACTTCCAAATCACCTCAAACTTCATACACTGCCTCTAAACCATATTATAAGTCATTTTAGGACCTTAGAACATTAAGACGAACACGTTAGGCTCTAGACATCCTAACTCATTTTGGGGGTCTTACAATATCCCCCACTTGGAAACGTTCGTCCTCGAATGACACATAGAACACTTGAATCACAACAAGGATTTCAACGCATCATAGAGCATTTCATCTCATTCATAACATCAACAAATAGAAGTTAATGCACCAAACTTACAAGTAACACAACTTCACACCATTTAGCACTCAATGCAAACAAGCAAGCAAAACTTCAATTCACTCACTCCTTAATGCATTAATCAAAGAGGCTCTTATCATGTTCATAGGAGGAACATCCTTCTCCTAATCATGATATGGTCATTACATTTCGATTCTTTAAGATATCATCTCGTAAGGCCACACGTAGGCAGATTACAACATATACTCAAAAGCTATTTAAGCACTCATACTTCAATGTATATAGACTTGAGTAAGTTGAATCCACAAAGAACTTTATTAGTTAGACCTGGTGCCATGAAGGTCACACTCAACTATACCATGCTTGGTAGTTTCCACGGAGGAATGTCCTTCTCCTCAACACACTTACATGTATCATGAGTTCACACCCAAGCAAATGCACAAAGGTCATCTCTACTGTGATATGAGAAATTCTCACTTACAAACCAAGACATGTTCATGATTTATTCCTAGTGAAGTCTAGATGGTAAATCACACCAAATGCATCACAACAATTAGGAAGTCATTTCACACAATGTCAATTTATAACATAGTACTAACCTTCACAGTAAGCATCATTTGGGAAAATTAATATAAATCATAAACACTTACACGAATACTAAGCTAAACATGCTTTCACTTTTCAAGAGTGGGCCTACAATCATGCTTTTCCAACCATACTAGTCACATAGTTTTCAGGAGACTCCACATATTTCATTTTAAAGAGACTCAACTTTTCATTATAAGGATAAACCTTACATATCACAAGTGACTAAGACCAAGTTTCCTACTTTATGTCAAGAAGTCATGTGTACCATTAGCATGTTAGGATGTACAATACTCATGAGAAAACATGTATTTAATCAATATTTTCATTCATGCACTTTGGAATATTCATAAGATCTTTAAGATGATGTCAATCAATATATACCAAACATATAAAGTTCATGCAATTCATATTTTATGCAAGACTCTATTCATAAAAACTCTCATCAAGGCTTCATTAAATTCAAGATCAAGCAAAAATAGAAGGTCAAGGTAGAAAATTCCTATACCCTTACTATTCCATCACCATCCCCCACTTAGGCTAAACCCAATTAAGAGAAACTTAATCCAAACTTAAGAGGATCTTAACTTAACAACATTCTTTTTCGTCATTTAAAAGTGATTTCTCATTTAGAAAGAATTACAGTAACATACCATAAGGTTTTTCAAAGTGTTCTAAACTTTATCACCTAGGTAATTTTATCCCCAAATCATCAAGTTAGGTCATAGCATTTAACCAAACAAGGTTCTTATACATTAGAATAGCCATTAAGGTCATTCAACATTAAGGAAAACAACAAGGGGACTTAGCCACAAAATTTCTTCTTTTCCCTAGAACATTACAGTAAGGTGACTTCTAGGTCACTAAAACCCACATCATCACCCTACCAAGTCATGCATACTATATTTACACCTAGGATCAAGTATATACAAAGAACTTCAATCCATATTAGGTAATCATGAATGTTCACACATCCCAACTAAGGCAACATATGAAACATCATGCATATATTCAAAGGGACATAATGAACACCTTAAAACACAGATTCTTAAGGTAGCATGCTTTCATAGGTAATCAATAAGCATTTCAAGTTCAAATGATAATATAAGCCACCAACATGTAAAGCCATATAGTAACACACCATTTCAAAATAAACTCATGTCAACCATAATAACTTCTAATCATGCTTTAGCTATATCATGCCATGCATTCTTCAACATAACATGCTATTTCACATAAGTCTCATACATAGCCATAATTGGCATCACATCATCAAAACCTATCAAAATTCACCTTCAAACATACTCATTCAACCATAAAACCAAGTTAAGCATTAACTCACCTTTTCTCCCTCAAGCATAGAGATACAATCTCATCCAAGCAATCACATCTAAAAGACCACCGGACAAGGAAACATAAGAGAGAGATCTAATAGAGTTAAGTTCTATGGAACGATATGAGAATGATGAAGAAGGGAAACTCTATCGTCCTATAGCCTCCCGTACCATTTGATGTGTCGCGACTCACAACCAATGCTACGAGACTCTACTATACGTGGCAATATGAGACTTTTAGAACCTAAAACCACTTTATAAACCTCATGCTCTGATATCACTTTTGTCACATCCGGGGAGCACCCCCTAGAAGTATCATGGTGTACTTGACCTCTCGGAGGTCTTATACAAGCCCATAGTTATCATTCATCGCATTGACATTGTAAATTTAGCGAAAAATTTAAAACTTTTCATAGCACATCATATGCTAGAAACTTCATCTCATATATCTATAAACCATAAGCCATAATACATTTATAGACCTTAAGTATCTTTTCCATCTTAGACTCAATTCTTTAGAGTACATTAGGGACACGACCCTTACAACATAATACATAAGTACAATAATGCTACACTTTACAGTAAACCATAGTTTAGGATATCCTTAGGACTTAAGGATTCCGTTCATTGAGCTTGGGAAACATCTATCAAGCTCTTCACCATTCAAGACATCCTTTAAGCATCCATAACCTACACTTTGTGTAAAAAGTAGAGAAGAATTAGATTAGCACAAGAATGTACTAAGTATGGCAACCATGAAAAACATGCATTTAAAAGGTACATTTTCTTAAAAATCATACTTCATGCCTTTTTGAGTAAATCTTCATAAAACCTTTAACCAATAGAATTTATATCATTCACATACATCATATAAACAAATACCAAACATTTCGTAAGATCAAATATAGGATTTATTACATTTTTAATCCACTTTACAGTAAGCTACCTTTACCCTAACAGTGAACCCTTTTTCCTTTAACTGATCAGCCTTCCAAGTAACCTCTAGTGATACTTGGTGCAATGCATCACCTTAAGGCCACAAGGAAAGCATACATACAATCTATAGAAGGCAACACATACCATCATAGAAGTATAGTACAACATAGACATATTTAAGCCAACTATAAAGAACATTACAGTGAACTCTTAGTCATTATGCACATACACTTATTTACTTCACATGGTACCATATAAGACCTTACTCATAATCCCAATCTTAATATACTTGTGCAATGTACATGTGAAGCCCCATAAACTCACATATACTTAGTAGACCCTTCATGAGACCACAAGCCTTACGTACCACTTCATACATCAACATCACAAGTAAAGCCAACTTCATTCATGTCAATACAAAACCTTCATCAGGTAGTCATTTAGACCAACATAGTGCACATAAAGATAGTTCACATCATATAGATTCATATCAAGCACATCTTCTTAACAAGTAGACCAATACTACAAAGTCATGCATATGGACATAAACTTAATCATACATATTAGGTCACCTTCCTATGACTTCCTAAGGAGCTACTTGTGCAATGTCTAGATGGGTTCATTACTTCCACCTATACTAAGTAAACTTCCTTAAGTTATCCTAGTTAGGATCCTATTCCATTACTTCCATTGTCAATTTTACTTTACGGAAACTATAGCCTCAACCGACACTAAGACCATGGGTGCTAGACATGTAATTTGGTGTTGTAGAGACTTACACCAATGGAAGGTGTTCCTACCTAGCTAAGGTTGAACATTAACATATATCCTAGCATATGAGGCGATATCACTTGCTAGATCCTATGTGGCAAGCATAGTTTATGGAACTAAGAGATTGGTAGTTCCCTCTACATATCATTGAACAATTGGGGCCTCATCTCATGAGAAACCATGGGTGATCCCTTCCTCAAAGGGAAATCAACACCTCATATAGGTACATAGATGAATATTCCTCAAAGGGAAGTCAACACTCTACAAGGGACAAATGGTGAATCTTTCCTCAAGGGAAAGTTAACACCTCTCAATGTCAAGTTCACTCGCTGCTAAGCTAAGTTTCCTTTATTGAAAAGCCTTTAATTATATTTTCATAAAACATAGGCTTAAGATATTCATATGTATATATATGCTTATAGCATATTCAAGCACCTATCTAGTTATAGAGTATTCTTGGGCACCTCTATCAAGGCCCCTCTCATTTACTAGATCATCATCCATGTGTGTGTGTGTACATCCATGTGAGCAAACCTTTCACATAACACAAAGATACCACACATGACCATACATTCATATTCATGCACATAGAAACCAAACCTAGGTAATATCCTATCAAGGTACACATGTGCAATGCATAGACAAGGTCCCATACCCTTGCCCATACTAGTACACCTATCAAGTAATCCTAGTAAGGGAATACATAACATGCTTCACATACATATACTTTACATGCATAGTAGTAGACACTAGTGAATATGAGAACAACCTTTCATTTAGACACTATGAACATTTACTACATTGTAAGCATGCACGAAGTGTGAGTGTGTGTACATTGGTCAACATGATCACATAATGGCTATCAACAATTCATTGAGGCAGCCACCCTCTTAGACCACAATACATTTTAAGCTTAGACCACACAACACACAATAGCATAGGAGACAAGTTAACTTCATAGAACACTTTAAGACCCCTATCATTAACTATTCACACATTCACATAGGGGTACATGGGTAGGGATCATCAACCATTATCACCTAAGGCATGGCAGCACCTACACATGATATTACACAGCCCTTCACATACTCATAACAATGGTAACATAACCTAAAGTCACAACTCAAATAGAAGACTAAGCACAAGTTACACATGAAGTAGTCATCATAACCACTCCTTCATATACTCATCAAATTGCCTTCAAGGACATGGTCAACACATATTAATGACATAAAGTAAACACCGCCACCATAAGTGGACCATACCACACAATGCCATACAAGGCGTCATCAACAGTATTATAGAATAATAGAGAAGTAGAATAATAGAGCAATTCTTACCAACCCTTTAGCCTTTGGTCATCATTGACCTTTACTACTTTTTCATAAATACTTCAAGTATAAGGCAGTAGATAAAGAAATCATGCTTAAAGCACTTGAAGATCAAGCTAAAACATAGGCCTTAGACTTGTCATTTTGCTAGAGTGTACAAACGAATTAACCAACACTATTGATTCTCTAAGGCCTTGATCATCAATCATATTTTAACAATAATGTACATGCTAGGAAGCAGCTAACTAGATCACTACATCAAAGGAAACATGCTTCATCTATCAACAATTCAAGATATCAACATATACATAGTATTATCAATCGATAGACTAGAAGACTAGGTCAATTTACATACGCCATCTTTACTTCAATCATACAAGATTCGGATTCATAATTCAATCATGATACTAACCTAAAACAGCATATACAACCAACCTAACATAATTGATATCCACATTAAATCATTTAGAAGCCAATGTTATAGTGAACCATGGAAACTAGGCCAAACATGCTCAAATCTTCATGCATTGATCCTCATGGATCCTTCAACATTAATTCAACATAAATTCATGTAAATAACAGTACATACAATCACTTCAACGTAATAGAATCATAATTCAATCAATAGATATTCAAGATCACAAAGCCCATGCAAGGCTAAAACGTTGGGTGAAGGTGCATGGGTTCATCATGCAATTGGAGTAAAAATCACGTTAAAACTATTGTATTAACTTCAATTATTCATGATTCAATCGTTCAAAACCTTTTTAGAAAGAACCCATGGCAGATTGAAGAAGACACTGTTTGATCATATTTTTCATCTTTGAAATCTTAAAGAATGGCTCTCTAGATGAAAAGATAACTAGAGATGAAGATCACCATACCTTAGTCTTCATGAAGACCTCTAAAACCTGATGATTCACCCACTAAATCCAAGCTCAAATAAGCTCTTGATCTTCACCAACATTGGTGGTTTCTAGGGAGAGGATTTTAGAGAGAAAGGTTCTCACGTGTGTATGGGGTTAGGAATGGGTTGATCACGTTTTGAATGATTATATACACCCAAAATCAGTTAAATAATCCAAATAGAGTCGTTTTAGGACGTGGGGTGAATTTCCCATTCACCCCTTTAATGAAACAGTGCGCAGGCTTCAGTTCATAGGCCACCATCGACAGACCAACCTACTGAACGTAGGTTAGTTGACGGGCCGTTCCTGGGGTTCCATCATTTGGTACTTAGCTAATTTTTGGCTTGAGACCTGACCAAGCTAAGTACCAATCGATGAGACCTCACCAACGGGCCATTGGTTGACCAACTGGCAGTTGTTTGGTCCGTCGATTGACACTGCCAAGGCAGTGTCTCGACCAGTCTTGGGCCCTTCTTGTGGGGCCTTTTGCGGGGTCGTTTAGAAGTTTTACCGGACGTTTCCAATGTAAATACAACCCTTAATAAGTTTTAGACCTCCCACATGAGTTTAACCCAAAAACCAATACTCGCAAATCATCCAAACAGGCTAGGCCCCATCAAGACACACGTTGAGCGTCTTAAGGGCTATCTTTCGAACGCCTTGGACGTTCTTGGTCGTTTGACCTCCAAACTTCACGAAAATTCATATACTACCATTTGACATCATTATAAACCATTTTAAGACTTCATAAACACATGAAATACAAATATAAGTACGCATAGACATATGAGGCACATAGGTGACTAATCGTCGAACGCCTTGGTCGTCCCTTGACGCTTGACTTCCAAATCACCTCGAACATCATACACTGCCTCTAAACTATATTATAAGTCATTTTTTGACCTTAGAATATTAAGACGAACACGTTAGGCTCTAGACATCCTAACTCATTTTGGGGGTTTTACATTATCCCCTACTTGGGAACATTCGTCCTCGAATGACACATAGAACACTTGAATCACAACAAGGATTTCAACGCATCATAGAGCATTTCATCTTATTCATAACATCAACACATAGACGTTAATGCACCAAACTTACAAGGAACTCAACTTCACACCATTTAGCACTCAATGCACACAAGCAAGCAAAACTTCAATTCACTCACTCCTTAATGCATTAATCAAAGAGGCTCTTATCATGTTCATGGGAGGAACATCCTTCTCCTAATCATGATATGGTCATTACAATTCGATTCTTTAAGATATCATCTCGCAAGGCCACACATAGGCAGATTACAACATATACTCAAAAGATATTTAAGCACTCATACTTCAATGCATATAGACTTGAGTAAGTTGAATCCACAAAGAACTTTATTAGTTAGACTTAGTGCCATGAAGGTCACACTCAACCATACCATGCTTGGTAGTTTCCACGGAGGAATGTCCTTCTCCTCAGCACACTTACATGTATCATGAGTTTACACCCAAGCAAATGCACAAAGGTCATCTCTACTGTGATATGAGAAATTCTCACTTTCAAACCAAGACATGTTCATGATTTCTTCCTAGTGAAGTCTAGATGGTAAATCACACCAAATGCATCACAACAATTAGGAAGTCATTTCACACAATGTCAATTTATAACATAGTACTAACCTTCACAGTAAGCATCATTTGGGAAAATTAATACAAATCATAAACACTTACACGAATATTAAGCTAAACATGCTTTCACTTTTCAAGAGTGGGCCTACAATCATGCTTTCCCAACAATACTAGTCACATAGTTTTCAAGAGACTCCACATATTTCATTTTAAAGAGACTCAACTTTTCATTATAAGGATAAACCTTACATATCACAAGTGACTAAGACCAAGTTTCCTACTTTATGTCAAGAAGTCATGTGTACCATTACCATGTTAGGATGTACAATACTCATGAGAATACATGTATTTAATCAATATTTTCATTCATGCACTTTGGAATATTCATAAGATCTTTAAGATGATGTCAATCAATACATACCAAACATATAAAGTTCATGCAATTCATATTTTATGGAAGACTCTATTCATGAAAACGCTCATCAAGACTTCATTAAATTCAAGATCAAGCAAAAATAGAAGGTCAAGGTAGATAATTCCTATAACCTTACTATTCCATCACCATCCCCCACTTAGGCTAAACCCAATTAAGAGAAACTTAACCCAAACTTAAGAGGATCTTAACTTAACAACATTCATTTTCGTCATTTAAAAGTGATTTCTCATTTAGAAAGAATTACAGTACCATACCATAAGGTTTTTCAGAGTGTTCTAAACTTTATCACTTAGGTAATTTTATCCCCAAATCATCAAGTTAGGTCATAGCATTTAACCACACAAGGTTCTTATACATTAGAATAGCCATTAAGGTCATTCAACATTAAGGAAAACAACAAGGGGACTTAGCCACAAAATTTCTTCTTTTCCCTAGAACATTACAGTAAGGTGACTTCTAGGTCACTAAAACCCACATCTTCACCCTACCAAGTCATGCATACTATCTTTACACCTAGGATCAAGTATATACAAAGAACTTCAATCCGTATTAGGTAATCATGAATGTTCACACATCCCAACTAAGGCAACATATGAAACATCATGCATATATTCAAAGGGACATAATGAACACCTTAAAACACACATTCTTAAGGTAGCATGCTTTCATAGGTAATCAATAAGCATTTCAAGTTCAAATGATAATATAAGCCACCAACATGTAAAACCATATAGTAACACACCATTTCAAAATAAACTCATGTCAACCATAATAACTTCTAATCATGCTTTAGCTATATCATGCCATGCATTCTTCAACATAACATGCTATTTCACATAAGTCTCATACATAGCCATAATTGGCATCACATCATCAAAACCTATCAAAATTCACCTTCAAACATACTCATTCAACCATAAAACCAAGTTAAGCATTAACTCACCTTTTCTCCCTCAAGCATAGAGATACAATCTCATCCAAGCAATCACATCTAAAAGACCACCGGACAAGGAAACATAAGAGAGAGATCTAATAGAGTTAAGTTCTATGGAACGATATGAGAATGATGAAGAAGGGAAACTCTATCGTCCTATAACCTCCCGTACCATTTGATGTGTCGCGACTCACCACCAATGCTACGAGACTCTACTATACGTGGCAATATGAGACTTTTAGAACCTAAAACCACTTTATAAACCTCATTCTCTGATATCACTTTTGTCACATCCGGGGAGCACCCCCTAGAAGTATCATGGTGTACTTGACCTCTCGGAGGTCTTATATAAGCCCATAGTTATCATTCATCGCATTGACATTGTAAATTTAGCGAAAAATTTAAAACTTTTCATAGCACATCATATGCTAGAAACTTCATCTCATATATATATAAAACATAAGACATAATACATTTATAGACCTTAAGTATCTTTGCCATCTTAGACTCAATAACTTTAGAGTACAGTAGGGACACGACCCTTACAACATAATACATAAGTACAATAATGCTACACTTTACAGTAAACCATAGTTTAGGATATCCTTAGGACTTAAGGATTCCTTTCATTGAGCTTGGGAAACATCTATCAAGCTCTTCACCATTCAAGACATCCTTTAAGCATCCAAAACCTACACTTTGTGTAAAAAGTAGAGAAGAATTAGATTAGCACAAGAATGTACTAAGTATGGCAACCATGAAAAACATGCATTTAAAAGGTACATTTTCTTAAAAATCATACTTCATGCCTATTTGAGTAAATATTCATAAAACCTTTAACCAATAGAATTTATATCATTCACATACATCATATAAACAAATACCAAACATTTCGTAAGATCAAATATAGGATTTATTACATTTTTAATCCACTTTACAGTAAGCTACCTTTACCCTAACAGTGAACCCTTTTTCCTTTAACTCATCAACCTTCCAAGTAACCCCTAGTGATACTTGGTGCAATGCATCACTTTAAGGCCACAAGGAAAACATACATACAATCTATACAAGGCAACACATACCATCATAGAAGTATAGTACAACATAGACATATTTAAGCCAACTATAAAGAACATTACAGTGAACTCTTAGTCATTATGCACATATACTTATTTTACTTCACATGGTACCTTATAAGACCTTACTCATAATCCCAATCTTAATATACTAGTGCAATGTACATGTGAAGCCCCATAAACTCACATATACTTAGTAGACCCTTCATGATACCACAAGCCTTACCACTTCATACATCAACATCACAGTAAAGCCAACTTCATTCATGTGAATACAAGACCTTCATCATGTAGTCATTTAGACCAACATAGTGCACATAAAGATAGGTCACATCATATAGATTCATATCAAGCACATCTTCATAACAAGTAGACCAATACTACAAAGTCATGCATATGGACATAAACTTAATCATACATATTAGGTCACCTTCCTATGACTTCCTAAGGAGCTACTTGTGCAATGTCTAGATGGGTTCATTACTTCCACCTATACTAAGTAACCTTCCTTAAGTTATCCTAGTTAGGATCCTATTCCATTACTTCCATTTTCAATTTTACTTTAGGGAAACTATAGCCTCAACCGACACTAAGACCATGGGTGCTAGATATGGAATTTGGTGTTGTAGAGACTTACACCAATGGAAGGTGTTCCTACCTAGCCAAGGTAGAACATTAACATATATCCTAGCATATGAGGCGATATCACTTGCTAGATCCTATGTGGCAAGCATAGTTTATGGAACTAAGAGATTAGTAGTTCTCTCTACATGTCATTGAACAATTGGGGCCTCATCTCATGAGAAAACATGGGTGATCCCTTCCTCAAAGGGAAGTCAACACCTCATGTAGGTCCATAGATGAATATTCCTCAAAGGGAAGTCAACACTCAACAAGGGACAAATGGTGAATCTTTCCTCAAGGAAAGTCAACACCTCTCAATGTCAAGTTCACTCGCTGCTAAGCTAAGTTTCCTTTATTGAAAAGCCTTTAATTATAATTTCATAAAACATAGGCTTAAGATATTCATATGTATATATATATATATATGCTTATAGCATATTCAAGCACCTATCTAGTTATAGAGTATTCTTGGGCACCTCTATCAAGGCCCCTCTCATTTACTAGATCATCATCCATGTGTGTTGTGTACATACATGTGAGAAAACCTTTCACATAACACAAAGATACCACACATGTCCATACATTCATATTCATGCACATAGAAACCAAACCTAGGAAATATCCTATCAAGTTACACATGTGCAATGCATAGACAAGGTCCCATACCCTTGCCCATACTAGTACACATATCAAGTCATCCTAGTAAGGGAATACATAACACGCTTCACATACATATACTTTACATGCATAGTAGTAGACACTAGTGAATATGAGAACAACGTTTCATTTAGACACTATGAACATTTACTACATTGTAAGCATGCACGAAGTGTGAGTGTGTTTACATTGGTCAACATGATCACATAATGGCTATCAACAATACATTGAGGCAGCCACCCTCTTAGACCACAATACTCTTTAAGCTTAGACCACACAACACACAATACCATAGGAGACAAGTTAACTTCATAGAACACTTTAAGACTCCTATCATTAACTATTCACACATTCACATAGGGGTACATGGGTAGGGATCATCAACCATTATCACCTAAGGCATGGAAGCACCTACACATGATATTACACAGCCCCACACATGCTCTTAACAATGGTAACATAACCTAAATTCACAACTCAAATAGAAGACTAAGCACAAGTTACACATACAGTAGTCATCATAACCACTCCTTCATATACTCATCAAATTTCCTTCAAGGACATGGTCAACACATATATAATGACATAAAGTAAACACCGCCACCATAAGTGGACCATACCACACAATGCCATACAAGGCGTCATCAACAGTATTATAGAAGAATAGAGAAGTAGAATAATAGAGCAATTCTTACCAACCCTTTAGCCTTTGGTCATCATTGACCTTTACTACTTTTTCATAAATACTTCAAGTATAAGGAAGTAGCTAAATTACCATAATCATAAAAGATACCATGTACAATTCGCTACAAAAGCACATTACAATCTAATATAATACATCACATATATACTAGAGAGTAGAAGAGCATAGATCTTTAATCCAATTCACTTGCATTGATCATCAATTATATTTCATTAATAACATAAGTCTAGGGCAGTAGCTAATCATACATTTAGTGATAAACAAATCATGCTTAAAGCACTTCAAGATCAAGCTAAAACATAGGCATTAGACTTGTCAATTTGCTAGAGTGTACAGATGAATTAACCAACACTATTGATTCTATAAGGCCTTGATCATCAATCATATTTTAACAATAATGTACATGCTAGGAAGCAGCTAACTAGATCACTACATCAAAGGAATCATGCTTGATCTATCAACAATTCAAGATATCAACATATGCATAGTATTATCAATCGATAGACTAGAAGACTAGGTCAATTTACATACGCCATCTTTACTTCAATCATATAGATTCGTATTCATAATTCAATCATGATACTAACCTAAAACAGCATATACAACCAACCTAACATAATCGATATCCACATTAAATCATTTAGAAGCCAATGTTACAGTGAACCATGGAAACTAGGCTAAACATGCTCAAATCTTCATGCATTGATCCTCATGGATCCTTCAACATCAATTAAACATAAATTCATGTAAATAACAGTACATACAATCACTTCAACGTAATAGAATCATAATTCAATCAATAGATATTCAAGATCACAAAGCCCATGCAAGGCTAAAACGTTTGGGTGAAAGAGCATGGGTTCATCATGCAATTGGAGTAAAAATCATGTTAAAACTATTGTATTAACTTCAATTAATCATGATTCAATCGTTCAAAACCTTTTTAGAAAGAACCAATGGCAGATTGAAGAAGACACTATTTGATCATATTTTTCTTCTTTGAAATCTTTGAGAATGGCTCTCTAGATGAAAACATAACTAGAGATGAAGATCACCATACCTTAATCTTCAAGAAGACCTCTAAAACCTGATGATTCACCCACGAAAGTCCAAGCTCCAAGAAGCTCTTGATCATCACCAACAATGGTGGTTTCTAGGGAGAGGATTTTGGAGAGAAAGGTTCTTACGTGTGTACGGGGTTGGGAATGGGTTGATCACGTTTTAAATGATTATATACACCCAAAATTGGTTAAATAATCCAACTAGAGTCGGTTTAGGACGTGGGGTGAATTTCCCATTCACCCCTTCAATGAAACAGTGCGCAGGATTCAGTTCACAGGCCACCATCGACGGACCAACCTACTGGACGTAGGTCAGTCAACGGGCCGTTCCTGGGGTTCCGTCGTTTAGTACTTAGCCAATTTTTGGCTTGATACCAGCCCAAGCTAAGAACCAATCGACGAGACCTCACCAACGGGCCATTGGTTGACCAATAGGCCGTCGTTTGGTCCGTCGATTGACGCTGCCAAGGCAGTGTCTCGACCAGCCTTGGGCCCTTCTTGTGGGGCCTTTTGCGGGGCCCTTTAGACGTTTTACCGGACGTTTTCAATGTAAATACAACCCTTAATAAGTTTTAGACCTCCCACATGAGTTTCACCCAAAACCAATACTCGCAACTCATCCAAACAGGCTAGGCCCCATCAAGACACACATTGAGCGTCTTAAGGGCTATCTTTCGAACGCCTTGGACGTTCTTGGTCATTTGACCTCCAAACTTCACAAAAATTCATATACTACCATTTGACATCATTATAAACCATTTTAAGACTTCATAAGCTCATGACATACAAATATAATCACGCATAGACATATGAGGCACATAGGTGACTAATCGTCGAACGCCTTGGTCGTCCCTTGACGTTTGACTTCCAAATCACCTCGAACATCATACACTGCCTCTAAACCATATTATAAGTCATTTTAGGACCTTAGAACATTATGAAGAACATGTTAGGATCTATAAACCCTAACTTATTTTGGGGGTCTTACAGGTGAGACGATGTATCATCACGTAGCTCATAGTGATAGTTTTCTATTAGAGAATCTCTCAATAAAGTTAAAATGTATTTTTATATATCAATTATTATGTTGAGTTCATAGATGAGAAAGTGTTTTGTAAAGATTTAAATGATTTACCTCTTTTATATCTTTACATTAAGCTTGAGTACATTATTATCTATTGGAGTCGTTTCTTTGAGTTATTTGTTATTCAGCCATATTACATACTAGTATATTCTATGTGGTGATGTCATTTTCCTGCATCCTTTTACAAAGCAGATAGTGTTCATGATTATCAATAGGTGCTTCATTATGATCATTTTACACTCCAGTTAGCTTTGATGACTAATGTACCGTGAGTTTACGATACTTTTAATATATTTCACTTAAGAGTTGTGTGTGTCTAGGGCCACTTTGTATTGGTTTAAATTAGTTTTTATTATGTTTGCAGGGAATAAGTTTAGATGTGGAAGTATGAGACACAACTGACGAATTGTGCAGAAAAGAGCATCTACAGATCGTAGGTCCACTCACTCCCCGTAAATAGGAGACGTAGATGGGTAGTCAAGGCTTGAAAGAAAATTAGGGAATTCTTGACCAAGTAAGGAATAACAGTTACAAAAGATAGACCGTAGATCGACCTACGGGTCATTTTGCAAGTCCTTTCAAAGATTCAGAGAAGGGTTTCTAGTTTCAAGATTCTAATTATGGAGCTACAGAGAAGGATCCACGGACTTTGGATTGCTCCACGGTCCGTACTGTTGGTCCATCGATTAAAGCTGCAAAGTGGAGATTTTGAAGTTTAAAAAATTCCTAAGTCCTGAGTCGCGGAAGGGACATACGGACCGTAGGTCAGTGTCGTAGATTGAAACCACGTCTGAAACTTTATTTCCTTATTTCTTTCTCTTTTTAGTTGGGACTTGTTTTATGTATATGGGGCATGTAAACCTCATTTTTGGGGGTTAGACTTTATACTTTTGTTCTAGTTTGTGGCTTTGGAGATTAACTTGCAACTTTAGCAATTCTTAATTTCCAAAGTTCACTTTTAAGATTCTAGTTTTGCAATTCAAGTTGAGATTCTGGGTTTATTCTTCTCATTATGTAAGTTCATGATTTGTTCATCTAAAAATATGAATTGTGTTCTTACTACTATGGGTAACTAAATCCACAAGTAGGGTTGTGAGAACCATGAGCGATTAACAAAGTATGAATAGTAAGTAAGTAATTCTTGAATAGTGTTATTATATACATTGATAATTCTTTCCTTTAGAAGTCTTTTTACCAGTGGCCAACGTTAGAACTCGCCTCATTACTATTTGCCGTACCAAGGAGGTAATTAACGAGAAAAGAATTATGAACATAGATTTAGTGTAATACTATATAATAGTCTAATGTCGATTGGTGGGAGGGTGAAAACTAAGTCATACATCGATGTGATGTCTAATATGAGATAAAGGTAAGGGTTAGTAAATCATAGAAACGTAGCCAGACCAAGGTGCACGGTGAAATTCTCTAGTTGCCGGACCAAGAAATTAGAGATACATAACTTATCATTTTGCATGTAATACACTAGGAAAGGATTACTACTACTAGGATTACCACGTTATGAGCTTATGGGGAATACGTACACCCTAGTTTCTCTTTTATTTTGATAACAAATAAATTTTAAATCTTGCTCACTGATTGTTCACATAATTTCCAGAATTTGTTTCACAAATACCCCTCCCCCCTTTAATTACTTATTTTGGAAGTATGTTAAATAAAAGATATATTTGTAAGTTAAGTTTATTTCTAAACCATATTACTGGTGGGATCGACCCCCACCTCCAAGTTGGGTTCTTTACTTGATAAAGACCGCTTATACTTTTTTAGGGAGATGTAATTTGAGCTTATAAATTTTTGGCGCCGTTGCCGGGGAATAAATGTTTTAGATTAATTTTAACTACATTATTGAACTTCAGTCAAATATTTCCTAATATTACTTTTTCTTTTGTTTTCATTTCTCTCAGGTTCCTACTCTAGTGTATGTCAAGTACACTGAGCCAAGGTGAACCACTTACTCCTTAGATCCAGAGCTGAGTAGAACTTTGCGAAGAATGAATAAACAAAGAGTCCCAGTTAATCCTATTGGGGGAAACATAGGTGATGGAGTTGGGTTGCAGCAATAGAGGGTTGGTGATGAGAATAATCAGGTTCAAGTTGAGAACCTACTTGAGGTGCATTGAGGGTACGTGATCCACCAGGACCAAGACTACGTGATAAATATAGGGTCAACTTTGATGTTGTTTAATCTGAATAACCTATTGTCCTACCCCATCTACCTCTGGGGCATACATTTGTGGTGACTAGTAATTTAATCCAGATGCTTACAGCGAGGGGTTTGTTTGATGGTTTGGCATCAGAGGATCAACATGCACACATAGCCAAGCTGAGATTATTCGTAAAAGTTGTGTGGGTCGACCGGAATTGGACATGGATGTCCTCAGATTGCGAGTATTCCCTTAATCATTGAGCGGCAATGATGTTGTGTGGTTTAATCAGCTTCCTTATAACTCAATCTACACTTGGGAACAACTAACTGAGGTGTTTCTAGGAAGATATTTTCCTGTGTCAAAGAAGTTGAACCATAAAGATAAACTCAACAACTTCGTGGAACTTTCTAGAGAGTCTGTGAGTAGTTATTGGGACAAGTTTACTACTTTCATAAGTCTCGAATCAACACATTGATGATAAATCGCGGAAGGAATACTTCTACCTAGGTCAGGATGACAATAGTAAGGCGGTGTTTGATACTATTGCTGGAAGTTCATATGGTGAGTGCACTTTTAAGCAGATTGTGGAGAAACTGGAGAAGATTTCCCAGAATAATAAAGCATGGAACACTAGAAAGTGGGATACATAGAGAAACACGTTTGCAGTCCAAGCTACAACTAACCAATATGGTGATGATATTTGTGAAGAAATAGCTCAGATGAGGATCGAACTAGATTGGTTTTTAAGCATGTAAGCGGAAGTATTGAAAAGTTAAATTTTGTTAATTATTTGACTAGGAACTCCACCACCGGGTGAGGAATGTTACTATGAAGAGGATACTTATGCGGTAAATGATCTGACGGGGGGGTTACGAGCCAACGCCTAAGGTTCCAATACAGATAATGGGCATCAAGGTCAAGGAAACCAATGTCAAAACTATGGAAACTACAATAGAGAGGGTCAATATGTCAGGGATGGGATAATAATCGCGACAATAACTACAACAAAAAAAACTATGGCAACAGAAACAATAGGGTTGGGCTTTATGTACCTCTTTAAAATTAGGAACCTGGTAATAGGGAAGCTGAAGGTAATATGTCACATATTGGAGTTATGATGAAGAATATGATTAAGAGGTTTGATGAGACTGATAAGAATGTGAATGAGGTGTGAAATGACTTGTCTAGTATTGGTCAAAAGGTTGATACCCATGTAGTGTCAATCAAGCATCTTGAGCTACAGATAACTCAGTTGTCTATCATAGTGAACCCACGTCAACATGGCACACTTTTTAGCAACACCATTAAAAATACAAAGAATGATGGGCATTGTATGTCAGTCACTACTGGAGGGGGTAAGAAGACCATTGATCCACCGATATCATCAAAACTTAAAGCTAATATTAGTAAAGATAATGATGTAATTGAGGTAAATGAAGAGCCCGTGAATGCAACAGAGAAGGAAGCATAGATAACTTAGAAAGTTTTTCCCATGCCTAGACCTCCACTTTCATTCTCTCAGAGGTTAGTGAGAAATACCGAAGAAGGCATATAGCGCAAGTTTATTAGTATGTTGAAGCAGCTTTCCATCAATGTACCGCTGATAGAAGCTTTGGAGTAAATGTTTGGGTATGCAGAGTTTGTGAAGAACTTGGTCACTAAAAAGCGGGTCATTAGTTTTGAAGATTATGATAAGTTGCAATATTGTAGTGTTATTGCTCAAGGTCCCTTGTGCAGAAGGAGGAGGATCCTACTTCTTTCATTATTCCTTGTACTATTGGACTGCTACACTTCGCAAAGGCATTGTGTGATTTAGGTGTTAGTATCAATTTGATGTCATTGTCTATTTACAATAATTTTGGTTTAGGAGATCCAAAACCAATTGCCATGCGACAGAACTATGAAGAAGCCAATTGGTGTGCTCTAAGATATGCTAGTGAAAGTGGTCATTTATCTTTTCGGCGGATTTGTTGATACCTCACTGTAATGTTGATTTTAAGGTTCCCATTATCATTGGGAAACCATTCCTAGCCATTGGGCGCACCTTGGTTGATACGGAGAAAGGGCAGATGAAGTTTCGCTTGAACAATGAAGAGGCAACTTTCAGTATCTCAAGGTGCATGATGTTGAGTTCTGAGCTCAAATTGATATTTATGGTAACACATATTGCTGAGAGTGGTTTTTAGGTTTCTATTAAAGAGAGACTAGGCGTTGATGCATTACCAGTGGTAATGATGAATTTTGATAGGGATGGTATTGAAGGCTATAATGAATTAGGTGTCGCACTTGATAGGTTTGAATTATGGTCAAAGCCTAAGTGATTGGAATTAGACATGAAGAATCGCGACTCTCTACCCGCAAGACCGCTTAATGAGGAGGTTACTCCATTGGAGCTTGAGTCTCTGCCATCACACTTGAGGTATATATTATTGGGGAGAAATGGTACTTTATCGATCATCATTGCGGCAAATTTAAATGGGACACAAGTTGAGGCATTGGTTTCCGTGTTGAAGAGATTCAAATGGCCGATGTGGTGGACTATTACAGACATTATTGGCATCCCACCCGGTATTTTCTCTTATAAAATCCAACTCATGCCCAATCATAAGCCCAAAATTTAGCACCAAAGGAGATTATATCCGCCTATGCAAGAGGTAGTCAAAAAGGAGATCATCAAGTGGTTGGATGCGAGAGTTATTTATCCCATTGTAGATAGTAGTTGGTCATGAAATGTTCAGTGTGTGCCCAAGAATGGTGGGATTAATGTGGTACCTAATGAGAAAAATAATCTTGTTTCGATGCGGCCCGTGACTAGATAAAGGCTCTGCGTGGACTACCAAAAACTGAATTCTTGGACCGAAAAGGACCATTTTCCTATGACTTTCATGGATCAGATGTTTGAATGACTTGCATGTAAAGGTTTGTATTGTTTCCTTTATGGTTATTCTTACTACAATAATATTTCTATTGCTCCGTAAGAACAAGTGGAGACCACCTTCACTTGACCTTATGGGACTTTTGCCTTCAAACGGATGACATTTGGGTTATGGAATGCTCCAGCAACCTTCCAGCGGTGTATGATGTTGATATTTTATGATATGGTCGAGTACATTATTGAGGTATTTATGGATGATTTCTCTGTGGTAAGTGACTCTTTTGATCATTTCCTGAACAACCTGGCAGAAGTACATAAACGGTGTGAAGGGTGTAATCTTGTGCTCAATTGGGAGAAATGTCATTTCATGGTGAAAGCGGGGATCGTGCTTGGCCATTAGATTTCTTAGAATGTATTGATGTTTATAGAGCAAAAGTAGAGGTAGTAGAAAATTTTCCACCACCTATCTGTGTTAAAGGTGTTAGACATTTTCTTGGGCATATAGGTTTCTATAGGAGATTCATTAAGGATTTCTTATAAATTACACACACATTGTGAAAATTGCTTGAGAAGGAGCGTAAATTTGATTTTGATGATGCTTGTCCGACAGCATTTGGAGAGTTGAAGAAGAAGCTAGTATATCCACCTATCGATATTTCACCAGATTGGGGACAACTGTTGAGATAATGTATGATACAAGTGGAGTGGCGCTTGGTGTGGTATTGGGACAGAGGCAAGAGAAGACTCTTCATCCTATTTACTATGCCAGCAAAGCTCTCAATGTGGCTTAAAAGAAATATACACTGACTAAATAAGATCTTCTTGCAATGGTTTTTGCATTCGAGAAATTTCGATCCTGCTTGCTTCGTACTAAAGTCATAGTGCATACTGACCATTCTATATTGAGGTACTTGATGGCGAAGAAGGATTCAAAATTAACATTGATTAGACGGGTGTTTTTGTTGCAAGAGTTTGACTTTGTGGTGAAAGTAGAAAGGGGATAGAAAATCAGGTTGCCGATCACTTGTCCAAATTGGAGGAAGAAGCTATACTCAATCTAGGAGATAGGGTTGAAATCAATGATTCATTTTCGGATGAACATATATTGGTTTCTTCTCATTATCTTATTACTTGGTTTGCCAAATTTGCTAACTACTTGGCAAGTGATATGGTGACATCTGATTGTCGTTTCACCAAAGAAAAAAGTTTATGCATGATGTGAAGAAATTATTTTTAGATGAGTCATACTTGTATCGTAGTTGTGGTGATGGGATTATTCGTTGTTGTGTGCATAAGGTTGAGATGTTGAGTATACTAGAGGCGTGTCATTCATCGTCTATTGGTGGGCATCATAGTGGTATTCGTATTGCGCATAAAATCTTGTAGTGTGGAAATTACTTGCCTACCATCCACCAAGATTTTGCCAAGTTGTGTGATTGTTGCCAAAGAGAAGGAGGAAACTCAAAGAGGCAAGATCTCCATATGAATCCAATATTGGTGATTGAGTTGTTTGATGTTTGGGGCATTGGCTTTATGGGGACATTTGTGAGTTCATGGGATGAAGTATATTTTTTTTGCAGTTGATTATGTGTTGAAGTGGGTGGAGGTAATTGCGCTTCCCAACAATGAAGGTAAAAGTGTCACCACATTCTTGAAAACGAGTATCTTCTCTAGATTTAGTACACCTAGGGTTATCATCAATGATGGAGGTTCCCACTTTTATAATAAGTTGTTCAAAGCGTTACTTGAGAAATATGGCGTCCTTTATAATTTAGCCACTCCTTACCATCCGCAGTCTAGTGGGCAAGTTGAAGTGTCCAACAAAGAGATCAAGCAGATTTTTGCAAAGACTGCGAAAGCTAATTGAATGGATTGGTCAAGAAAGCTTGATGATTCTCTATGGTCCTATCGAACTGTATTCAAGACTCTCATAGTTATGTCCCCTTACCAACTTGTATATGACAATTCTTGTCATTTGCTGGTAAAGCTAGAGCATGTCTATGTGGGTGCTAAAGAAGATAAATTTGGATTGGATAGTTGAATCGAATCAAAGAATGAGTGACTTGAATGTGCTTGATGATTTTCTCCTAAAAGCTTATGAATGTTCAGCTTTTTACAAGGAGAAGATGATGAAGTATCATGATCAAAGGATCGAAAAGTGTGAATTTTTTATTGGTGATCTTATGCTTCTATTCAACTCTAGGTTGCGCTTCTTTCATGGAAAGCTCAAGTACAAAAGGACCGGGCCATTCTTAGTCACAAAAGTACTCCTACAAGGAGCGATAGAGCTGGAAAATAGTAAGGGAACAAGGTTCAAGGTGAACAGGAAAAGGATCAAGATCTATCTGGGAAACACACAAAGTGTGCAAGAAGTAGTTGAGTCAAATTATCTTGATGAAGTATGAGTAATCAAGAGGTGTGTATCGTGTCGCGACGGCAACCCAAGATGTACAATCGATCAAACTATAGGTATTCTTTACGGTTTGGTAGTTTTCTTTGTTTATTTGTTTTTTTGTATTCCTTTATATAAGTGCTTTATTTTTGTTTTAGTGTTGTCTAGATATAGCATAGGTTTTGTGCCTAAAAAATGTCCAAAAATATAAAAACAAAGGGCTAATGGTTGTTGCATGTGTAGAGACGAAAAGAAAAATCTATAGAAAAAGTTCTGGTGCAGAGGTCTACGGACCCCATCGACGGTCTGTGGTTCATTCCACGGACTATGAATGGTGTTTGTATATCCCAAATAAGGTTTCTAAATTTTTTAAGTATGAATGTGATCTACGACCCCTCATCTACTGGCCGTAGATCGCCCCTCGGACCGTAGACATGGTATCGTTGGTCCAAACCCTAGTCTGCCCGACTCGACCCCGACTCCCTCTTAAATAAAACCCCCCTTGTTCAAATCACTTCCCACTTTCCATATCCCCCCCCCCACGCCACCACCACCGCCAAATGTTTCTAAACCCCTCTAGCTACTAAAATCTCTTCATATTACCATCAATCCGCCATAAAACACTCTACATTGATCCGTCATATTCCTAATCACCTTTTCTCTCTCAAATCCTTTCATCCCCAAATTGCCCAAGAGGTTCCAGTGAGTTCTGTCCAAAAATGTGAGTTAGTAGTATTGGAAGCGTAGAGTCGTCAAGTAATCATACTATTTCGATTGCTTGTAAGGTAATTGACTTTCCCTTCACTTTGAATTCCGATTCACTGTTGATTATAGAAAGTCAGGAATTGAATCTTGACCTTGGGTAATTGATATATGAAATTGCATGCTAAATTAAAACTGAACACACCCTTGGGATGATAGATTGCAAATGTGTTGCCTTTATAGTGTATAAACCAATACAATATGAGTTTAAATGCAAGTTTTGACTTAGAGTTCCTAGTCTTGTATGCAATAATTGTTAAAAATTAAGTAATTGGAACCCTTAGACTGACAAACCAGCATAAATGGTGTTGAAATGCATGATTAGACTAGATTAAATTGTTTGAATTGGTAAAATTGGATTTAAATTAAAGGGTGTATGATACCTGGCACATACTAGATCTATGAAGCCCCGTTTATGCACCGTAGATCAGGTCTGTGAATTAGGGTCTGTAGGTCTATCTACAAACCGTTATGCACATCCGTGGTTCCCATTAAAGCCCAACATTTGGGACTTCGGACCTACGGAGGGGATCCACGGACCGTAGGTTAGCCTACGGACCGTAGATACCCACCGTAGGTGGGCACTGAAGCCACTATCTGAAATTTTTTGGTTTTTTCTTTTTTTTCCTTCTTTGTACTAAAATGTTTTCGAATGTGTTTCTAGTTAATATTGGTACTAATTTTTCCTTTACATGTACCATAGCCCCAAAGAAAGTTATAGTCGTTAAGGGTATGTCCAAGTCAATGGTACTAACCCGCAAACTGATTGATGAAGGATCAGATATCGAAAAAGACGTGTGTATGTCCCCACCACTGGAAGGACATCACCCACAGCACCCCGGACTACTAGGAATGAGTTCAAGAATGTGGTCACCGACGTAGCCACTACCTCTTAGTTTGATGAGAAGGAAACACTAATTGGGCCACCGGCTCTACTACAGGGTCTACCTCGGAATCTGCCACTGGCTCAAGTTCACAAGGACAAGTTGCCTCGTCTGATGAGGCTATTAGTTTGGAAGAGGTGCCAGTGCCACCAAATACTGACACTGCTCCGGTTCATGATGAGCCAAACCGGTGGTGCATTGCTACTGGGATGCTAAAATGAAGAATGCAAATGTGAAGATGGTCCGACTTATTACTGAGGGGCGTAGAGTCCTCACGGGGAGCCTACACACTATACTCAACGCAAGCGTCTCTTTCAACATCATAAGTGTGAGCGGATAGATCGGGAACCTGGCACCTATAGCGTGGTGATTGTGAGGGAGTTTTATTCTTCCTATGTAGCAACTCTCCAGGGCTCAATTCACTACAATTTCAGGCCCACAACCCATGCACCTCTCACAACTACATTAGTGCGTGGGTTTTCGCTGGATATCTCTGAGAGAAACATCCGTCGATTCCTCCATGACCTTATCCCTAGCTATGCTAGGAACTCAATACAGCTGAGTTTGACTACAGATGGGACATTGTGCATAGTGGGGAGTTCTAGTGGAGTGCCGAAAAAAGGAAATTATATTCAACTAGTTGGCTCATTATATTACTACTGGCGTAGAGTAAGCCGACTGGGTCACCACTCCGGGCTTAAGCATCAAGAAGGACACTCTAACATTTGTGACTAAGTTTTTCTGGTTGTTGGTTCAAAATCAGGTTTCTCCCACAAAGGCTAATAATGCACTAACTTAGGACCGCGCGCTTATTGTAGCAACATTGATTGCGGGGTTTGAGATCGATTTTTTCAGCATGATCATTGCGGAGATTAATGAGAGAGATTTTAAGGCCTCCACCTCTTGCCCTTTTACTTGCCTCATTTTTTAGTTACGCAGGGACGCTGGAGTGTCGATCTTGCACTATGACAAGTTGATCCGGCCAAAGGGGACCCTGGATATAGGCTTGATTCGGGATGAGGCAAATGTAGCGGTACCACACTAAGAGACGCATGTCTAGGTACCTCCAATAAAAGCATGTTTGATAGATGTTGTGGAGTAGAGGTAGGGTGATTACCCTGCCCCTCCAACCCACATTGATGATGCATTGGCCTCCCTATATCACGCCGCGAATCGGGACCCTAGCTCACCAGAGCCACACCACCTATAAGAGCTATTGTATTGCCATTGGATTGAGTTCATAAATTAGAAGCTCAGATGGACACACTGTTCTATTATATGAGGCCATGGATGGAGAAGTCCATCGCAGAGTCTGAGATTAGGATGGAGAGGATAATGGACCAGAAGATCCAGAATGTTCATAAATGACTAGATGCATTCGAGTTGAGGGTCCTCGCACGCCTAGCCACCTCCACTGATCTATCCTCTATCTGAACTGAGTTGGATAGTCTCTGGGCTGAACTTCACAACATACTTGTCCAGCCCAGAGAGGAGCCAGAGTCTGCACCTACTACACTAGCTTATGATATAGTTCTCGATACTTTATTCAGCGAGGAAATAGCACATACCGAGTCCACCCGTACCTGAGGCAAGAGGCACCAATCTAGACACTTTGAGTCCAGTGAAGGTGCTAGGGCAAAGAAGAGGGATCAAGAGCAGCATGAGCAATGTAGGAAGGCCTCTATAGTAGATGAGGAGTCGCGCCAGCAGAGGAAGCGTGATAGTGTTGTTGTGGCATAAAGTTCCATGTTGGTTATGAAAGTTCCAACTATGGTGACTGATGATGTGAGCACCACTGATCGTGCGGTTAGAGTGACAGATAGCACTACTAATGGTGCTAAGTTGATAGACGGGAGAGCTACTAATGGTGTTCTAACACACCCCAGAAATCCCATGACCTATACTAGAGTCTCATATGTTTAATAATGATGATTTTAGACCTAAATAAGTGTGCGTAACTGGTTTGAGAAGTATTAGAGCCAAAACATCAAAGAAAGGCCTTGACGTCCGGAAACTAGCAAAATTGAACTAGTAGGCGTCCCTATGTTTGGGGAAGGTTGGGAGTGCCATATGAAGTCTAAAACTTGTAAAAAGATTTTAAATTGATAAAATATAGTATAAAGGGTCCCAACGTCCAGTAACGACTCCACAAGGACCACCCGAAGGGTCCTTGAGGAGGACCCGAACTTTGGTGAGCAGGCTGCCAAAGCAGCCTGTGTGCAGCCAAGATCCAGAGCCTGCCACGCGTCGCACCCTCTAAACTTAGTAGGAAAAAATTGCCTCGTGATGCAGGCCCTCGGTGAGGCTCTCTGCCTCGACCTGAATTTCAGAAAAAATAATTGGAATTGCCCCTGCGATGCGCATCGACTTCCCAGATCACGTCGTTTTCAAGTCAATTTGACTACACAAAAAGACTCAATTAAGTGAGGGGTATTTTGGTTAATTTAATGGATGACTATATAACGTTTTAGGGTAAGTTTTAAGTAAAATTTAACACCCAAATCAAAGCTCCAAAGTTGAAATCAAAAATCACTCTCATCTCTTTCAAATTATCAATGTTATATGATATAATTGATTTTCATTGAATTTTTTGAGATTAAAAACTCTATGAACCCACGCATTACATGAATTCCTATTTTTGGCTCTAATGTGCAGAATTGATTACAGCTTGATCTTATTGAATTTATGTATCGATTGTATTGGGCTATTGAATTAAGTATAGATCATGATAGATTTTCTATAACCTGCCTTATAATGATGATATTCATAATATATGTTGTTGGATCATTGATATGGATTTGTTGTTTGCTTAGTATTTTGAATATGGCTATTGGTAAGAGCCTTTGTAAGGTGAATTGATTGAAAGAATGGTGATGATGATAATGGGAAGGTGGTGAGTTGACCTAATCTCTCTATATTGGGTAGAACTGATGTTGAATTGTATTGATTGGTATGGTCCACTTATGGTGGCGTTGTTCATGTGTTATAATTGTTATGAACATGGCCTTGTCGGCATTATTATGTCAAATGTGCTATTATCATGTTATAGCTTGTATAGATGATCAAGGTTAAGTATTATAATATGTATGTGTATGTGTGAGGTGAAAGTATGATTTACTCTAAATGATTAATTGTGGATATGGTAGACTATGATGAGTTTCTATATGTGTTGATAGGGTATCTTGTTAGGTAAACTTAGTTGACCTATATTGTACTTGAATGTTATTGAATACGTGATATGATGAAGTTGTGTCTTGATTGGTAGACATAGGTCCCTCTACTTGATACATGAAAGTTATGTGAATGTGAAATCTTGACTTAGTAGGCTTAAGCACCTTTGTCATGTATGTGTATGAACTAATGATGAATGAAAGTCTAGGATCGGTAGACCTAAGATGGTGCCCTTCTAAGGATGACTAATATATGACCTTGAAAATGTAAACAAAGTCAAGAACATAGAACCTTGAATATTGAAAAGAAGGTAAATATTAACCTTGAATTGAAAGACCGTAATGGTATTCTTCTTGAGTGGAATGATGGACTTAGGAATAGGTTGGCTGGAACGGCATCAAACCATCTCTAAGGAAGTCACTAGAGCTATCCTTATAGACCTTGAGTGGCAGCCCTAGTGGACCCATCCTTGGTAGGGGTATTATGATTTGGTAATACTAAGAAATGGTATCTTCTCATATATCTTTATGTGAATGAACTTACTCTATGAGAACAAAGGCAAAGCACCGAGTGAATATTCTTGTGGTAGTGGCTCTACATAAGATGAGAGTAGAGTACAAAGAAACCGTTGATATTCCTTAACCATGTGGCAACATGGGATGTGTCCTAGTTCTACCCTTGGCAAGTAGAACACCCTCCTCGGAGTAGGGTAGACTTGGAATTCCATACCTATCTAGTGTGGTCTATGTCGGTTAGTGGATATTCTCATCATATGGGATGTACATTTGGTGTTGGAGAAATTCTACAATGTGTAGACAGTGGAATGAGACGCTATCTATACATGGCACGAGTAGGCTTTGAAGATGCTATGACGAGTTTCCCTGGGTCTTCTACAATATCATTATGTGAAGTCCTCTAATTGTTAAATGTCTCTTATATGTCTTAATGAATATTGTGGACCTAGTTAATGTTTGATGAGTAGAAAGATTATCACCTAGGTAGCATTGAGGATTGCATAGGTAGGCTTGAAGAGGGTGTATGGGCGGTCTCTTTATGTCTTACTTAAATGAGTCTTAAAGTAACTTTAGGCAGAGAGTATAAATGATGAAAAGGGGTTAATTAATGAATATGAAATTAGGTATTATTGTAATGTAAAGAATAATCGTACTTGGGTAGTCTTAAGGATTGCTTGTCACGACTGGAGTCTAGACCTCAGACGAGACCGGCGTCGTTGACCTCTCATATGTCGCAGACAAGCCTACATACGTCATCGTTACTTCATCTAGGTTAATTTTACCGGAAAATTTGAACTTTTTGTTACTTAACATTCGTATAAGACATTCTACTTAAACTCAAAACGTTCACAATCAACCATCTAATATTAAGATCATCAAATGAAAGAAATAGTTCCATACTGCATTAAGTGTATACTTGCCTAAATGGCACCAATACAATGTCTGAAATAAGATGAGAAAGAAACGCTAGTGGAACATACTCCACTAACTCAAACCTATATCTAAGCTAGAATATAATGGGTAAGCGTCCTCGAAAGCATGAGGGCCTACCAAATCCGGATGAATGCTCCACGTCCGGATAGCTGCAACGTCGTACTGTAAGCTCTAACATCTACCTGCACCTGCACCTAAAAGTAGATATTGTATGGGATTAGTACACACTTGTACTAAGTATGGGTATATGCAAGCACACACCAAGGACATGCATGAGTAAGAGTAGCTCTTTCCTAACAACATGATTTATGGAAAGTCATGTCAGTGGACTTGCCAAATTTGGATTAGGAAAGTCAGTGGACTTGCCAAATTTGGAGTAGGAAAGTCAGTGGACTTGCCAAATTTGGATTAAGATCATGCCATGAGAGTAACATACATCATCATACTTATCATTTTGTAAGCAGCACATAACGTATTTCACATATCATATCATGTAGTTCACATCATTCTTTCATATGCCATAAGACCTTGGAATCATAGACTTGACATTAGGACTTCCCAAAATGAGGGCTCAACATATGGGACCTCAATTAGGGAGCCTTCTTTATCAAACACAGAGTCCGCTTCATTCATTCATACGTACTTCATTTTCATTCATATACTAGTGCAATCACTAGTCATACCTAGGATGTAGTTTAAGACTCTCATCGGGTTTGCTGTGCAATGACCAAGAATAACCTAGTGTCATTACTTAAGTCTAGCTCACCTCTTGATTATCCTATCCTAACACCTTTGGTATCGTTCATTTCATTATGTGCATCATTTGAGGCTGGCCTCATTCTTTCTTTGGGAACTTTAACCTTAACCGACATAGATCATGTGAGCATCATGAAATCCAGTGTGTAATCCCCACCCTGAAAAGAGGTGGAATCACCGGCCAAAGTGAACCAAAACATGCTAGCGTATATAGGGAGTTGAACCCTGCTAGATCCCTATATTGACAGTATAGGTTCAAAGACTAGGAGATATAAGAAGAGCCATACCCGGCATGCCGGAGAGTCTCATCTCATGAGAGTTACGTGAACCTCCGCCCTTCCCGAAGGAAGGCATCACCGCTCATAGCTAGCCTATCGGTGCTCAGTATAAAGTTCCATTACATTCAACTCATACATCATGGAAGCTGGCTTCTAGCATGAAGACATCATAGCTCATTAGATGATTTCTCATCTCATCATTAGTATTAAGTATGCATTAACTTCAATACTTTCATTAGAGTGTTCATAGAGACTGGTCTCTTCATTAGCTTTACACTCTCATAGGTGAGTACGTTTTGATAACATTTACTTAGGCTCATTTGAGATTGCCCTCATCTTTCACATTAGCCTCTTATCATATTGTCACCTCATTCATTAACTTTAACACATTTGCTTTTCATAATTACTCACCCCTTCACATGAATATTCATTTCATCATATGCCAATGCACTTGACCATTTAGTGTGTTTCACACTCTTACTTAACCCTTCTAGGGTTACATCATTTCATCACATACATCTTAGGCTCACTTACTTTTAAATGTATGCTAGACTTATGAGTCCACACATACAAGCCATGAGGCTTTATTCATAGTTTGTCTAAGTGATTCATCTTTACCCAAGATTATGTGGTACAAGACTTATGCATCGTGTAGATATGCCAAGATATTGATTTTGATCTTTAGAGGTAGCATTCATTAAATATTTACTTACGTATGACTTATGTGTCAATACGAAATTGGGCAAGGGAACCCGATTTCGAATCCCTTGGACAACACTTAATCTTATTTTAAACTTGATAATTTGCATTTTTCATATTTGGGAGACCCTAGTTCGATTTCCATCAACCCCATAATATTTCTTTCTTGTTCTACTCTCCTTTTTTTGTTTTAAGCCAAGGAGGTTGTGTGATCAATCCCCCACAAACTCATTCTTTTTCTCTTAATTTATCTTTTAACTTTTTCACCTATCCAAGAGGTTGTGGGTTAAATCCCCATTCACCTCATTTTATATTTCTCCTTTATTTTCCTCCTAACTCTCATCTATTCAAGAGGTTGTGGGTTCAAACCCCACTCTCCACATTTATTTTTCTCCTTTATTTTTCTCCTAACTCTCTCATCCATTCAAGAGGTTGGGGGTTCAATCCCCACTCTCCACATTTATTTTTCTCCTTTATTTTTCTCCTACTCTCTCATCCATTCAAGAGGTTGGGGGTTCAATCCCCACTCTCCACATTTATTTTTCTCCTTTATTTTTCTCCTAACTCTCTCATCCATTCAAGAGGTTGGGGTTCAATCCTCACTCTCCACATTTATTTTTCCTTTCATTTTGTTCATGAAATTTTTATGTAATTTACATTTGGTGAGGTCTTGGGTTCCATTCCCAATGACCTCATAATTTTAAAAAAATTTAAAACATAGTCATTTTTCTCACCTCTTTGCCGAGACTTCAAATTTCCAGCAAGCTGGAAATTTGATCTCTTCCAATCCATTTCTCTCTCATTCTTTTGTTAATTTTTTTGTAGCATTTTTAGTGACATTCAGTTAGCCACCTTAACTGTTTATGAACATCACGTTTTTAGCATTTTTACACACGCAAAACACAACATTTAACATACAAACTTCAGGCAGCAACATAGTCAAATTTTCAGCACACACATGCTCAAAACAGTCCACTCAATACACTTTTCCGGAATATATTTTTCATCCTTTACATGATTTTCTACCACACATTCAACACATAATCACAACCAGACCTAACATTATCTACCAGAAGACATACCAACGCATGCTTTGAATCATTCAAAGGATCTAATGATAGGGGCATGCAACGGGGACAACCTTAGTCTTTCAATCGTGATTTAAACTTAACCTTAAGGGTCTCTTGGGAAAGGGACCAAGAGAGAAGAAAACCCATACCTTAATGTCGTTCAAAACCTGTTTAAAGGCTGCCAATTTACCACGAAATCAAGCCTCACCACCGAAACTTCAAGAAAAATCCCGTCAAGAACTTGTTGTTGATTTTCTTTTTTAGCATAGTTTTTCGTTTGAGTTTTTGTGTGTAAGTTGTTAAAGAGTGAAGAACTATTATTTTCAGTTATTTTAATGATTAAAAACGTGAGAATGAGAGTGAGAGACGTGAGAATGAGAGGATTATGATTATGATTAGGATTAGGAGAGTTAGGTGGAGACTAAGTCAAACTAGGACTCCTCATTATTTATTAATTTTATTATTATTATTTTTTTATTAAAAAATCTGATTTTTCCCTTACTTAAATCAGCTTTTAGATATTAATTAATACAACTAATTCACTTAATAAAATTAAATCAGTTTAATCCTTGCTTCCACCAAGGCTCAAACCCGGGTGAAGCTAGATTTTGCTTAAAGGGTCAAATTCGGCAACCTCTACCCGAATTGACCCTCCACCATATTAATTAATTAATTAATTAAATATTTAGGGTAATTCCAATACAACCCTTAGCCTGGAAAAGACCATTTTACCCCTAGACCCTCCAAACTTAAGATTACCCCTTTTTAAGTCTGGTTAAGACTCATCCGGGTAAATCTTCATATTCGGGTGCCCAACATGGCTGGACCCAACCTTTCCTAGCTCAACCAACTCATCAAGTTAGTTGGCTTGGTTGTTGCAGAGGTTCAGAGGTCTGGTTCTGCGCGCATCAATTCGTGTGAACCCGATCTAATCTAGGCATTCTAGATACGTTAGACATTACTGAGCATAGTCATTTTTAGGGTTGTTACATTATTCCCCCCTTAGGAACATTCGTCCCCGAATGACACTACTATTTACTAGCAATAAGTAAGTCATCTATAGAACGTATGCATACATAGGTAATTCAATACTCCTCATTGGTGAATATCTGATTCACAGATTAACATGATGGTGCACATCCTTGAAACCTACTAATAGCTTCACATTAATAGACTAAGGAACTCTTTCCTAAACTAGTCTCATCAAAGCATACAACATAAGTAAACATATAAATCATACAAATCAGCAACCAACATGATGACTCAAACATATTAACCTCATACTAGTGCATAAGCACCATACACAGTCAAATACATGAAAGACTAATTAAGGCTACGCACCCGAGACTTCATACGAAGTGCCTTCCCTTGCACCCCTAGACTTGAGTGCGAAGAATCGTTGCCTTTTTGGAGCCTCTTCACTTGGACCATTCGGCTGAACTTTCTCCTTCCCTTTTTCTCGACCTCTCATATACAGACAATCCTTCATCATGTGACCCAGTTTTCCACAACTGTAACAAGAGTTAGAGCCCCTCCTACACTCTCCTCCATGAAGTTTGCCACACTTCCTACAAGGTAGCCTCTCCTGAGGTGTATCTACTTCACTGTTTCTCTTAACTCTAGGCTCGGAATACCTATTATAGCGACCCTTGGATGAACTTGACTCCCCTTGGTGGGAGAGTCCCTTCTTAAACCTGGGCTTATCCCTGATTTCAGTACTACTCTTCCTTGAAAAATTCTTCTCAGCTTGCCTTTACCTGTTCCCTGCCCTAGTATGCTTCCTCCTCCTGTTTTCCTCCACTTGTTGTACACGGACCATAAGCCTGGAAAAGTCCATGCTCGCATGCAGCATAGCTTCCCTACACTCCTCCTCGAGATTCTCAGCAATCTTAGATGCAGCGTAAATGGGAGGATTTATCCTCATGAAGTCCCTTAACCTGCTAGCTATGGTGCTGGCAGGTGGGTTTTTCCTGGGAACACCTTGTTGCTCTGCCTGGGCTATCATAGTCTGATCTTGTAAGGTGATGCCTTGGGCCATCTGTACCAGGGCTGTCCTCACTTCTCCATCTGTCAACTCAGCTGGGTTAACAGGCATCTCCATTTCAGCAGTTGGGGCCTGGGGTGGAATTTGGTTGCCCCCAGCAGCTGCTCCTCCTCTTCCCCGACCAGCGTTCCTCCTTGTGTTCATTTTTTGAAAGATAAGAATTTATGTTAAATATGCTCATAACACCAAGAAATCAGACATTTGGGAAAGCACAATAAGATCAGAAGAAGGGAAACTTTCCTACGCATCATGCAGTCTCTAATTCATGATAGTGGTGCACTTCACTACCATAACTTAGAAACAACTCGATGTGGTTGATGTGAACTTATTATACTAGAAATTTAACCTAGTGCTATGATACCAACTTTGTCACGACCGGAGTCTAGACCCCAGATGAGACCGGCGTCGTTGACCTCTCAGAGGTTGCAAACAAGCCTACATACGTCATCGTTACTTCATCTAGGTTAATTTTAGCGGAAATTTTGAACTTTTTGTTACTTAACATTCATATAAGACATTCTACTTTAACTCATAAACGTTCACAATCAACCATCTAATATTATCATCAAATGAAAGAAATAGTTCCATACTGCATTAAGTGTATACTTGCCAAAATGGCACCAATACAATGTCTGAAATAAGATGAGAAAGAAACGCTAGTGGAACATACTCCACTAACTCAAAACCTATATCTAAGCTAGAATATAATGGGGAAGCATCCTCGAAAGCATGAGGGCCTACCAAATCCGGATGAATGCTCCACGTCCGGATAGCTGCAACGTCGTACTGTAAGCTCTAACGTCCACCTGTGCCTGCACCTAAAAGTAGATATTGTATGGGATTAGTAAACACTTGTACAAAGTATGGGTATATGCAAGCACACACCAAGTACATGCATGAGTAAGAATAGCTCTTTCCTAACAACATGATTTATGGAAAGTCAAGTCAGTGGACATGCCAAATTGGGATTAGGTAAGTCTGTGGACTTGCAAAATTTGGATTAGGAAAGTCAGTGGACTTGCCAAATTTGGATTAAGAAAGTCATGCCATGAGAGTAACATACATCATCATACTTATCATTTTGCAAGCAGCACATAACGTATTTCATATATCATATCACGTAGTTCACATGATTCTTTCATTGCCATGAGACCTTGGAATCATGGACTTGACATTAGGACTTCCCAAAATGAGGGCTCAACAAATGGGACCTCAACTAGGGAGCCTTCTTTAGCGACACAGAGTCTGTTTCATTCATTCATATGTACTTTATTTTCATTCATTCATATACTAGTGCAATCACTAGTTATACCTAGGATGTAGTTTAAGACTCTCATCGGTTTTGCTGTGCAATGACCAAGAATAACCTAGTGTCATTACTTAAGTCTAGCTCACCTCTTGATTATCCTATCCTAACACATTTGGTATCGTTCATTTCATTATGTGCATCATTTGAGGCTGGCCTCATTCTTTCTTTGGGAACTTTAACCTTAATCGACATAGATCATGTGAGCATCATGAAATCCAGTGTGTAATCCCCACACCGAAAAGAGGTGGAATCACCGGACAAAGTGAACCAAAACATGTTAGCATATATAGGGAGTCGAACCCTGCTAGATCCCTATATTGGCAGTATAGGTTCAAAGACTAGGAGATATAAGGAGACTCATACCCGGCATGCCGGACAGTTTCATCTCATGAGAGTTACGTGAACCTCCGCCCTTCCCGAAGGAAGGCATGACCGCTCATAACTAGCCTATCGGTGCTCAGTATAAAGTTCCATTACATTCAACTCATACATCATGGAAGCTGGCTTCTAGCATGAGGACATCATAGCTCATTAGATGATTTCTCATCTCATCATTAGTTTTAAGTATGCATTAACTTCAATACTTTCATTAGAGTGTTCATAGAGACTGGTCTCTTCATTAGCTTTACACTCTCATAGATGAGTACGTTTTGATAACATTTACTTAGGCTCATTTGAGATTGACCTCATCTTTCACATTTGCCTCTTATCATATTGTCACCTCATTCATTAACTTTAACACATTTGCTTTTCATAATTACTCACCCCTTCACGTGAATATTCATTTCATCATATGCCAATGCACTTGACCATTTAGTGTGTTTCACACTCTTACTTAACCCTTCTAGGGTTACATCATTTCATCACATACATCTTAGGCTCACTTACTTTTAAATGTATGCTAGACTCATGAGTCCACACATACAATCCATGAGTCTTTATTCATAGTTTGTCTAAGTGATTCATGTTTACCCAAGATTATGTGGTACAAGACTTATGCATCTTGTAGATATGCCAAGATATTGATTTCGATCTTTAGAGGTAGCATTCATTAAATATTTACTTACGTATGACTTATGTGTCAATTCGGAATTGGGCAGGGGAACTCAATTTCGAATCCCTTGGACAACACTTAATCTTATTTTAAACTTGATAATTTGCATTTTTCAGATTTGGGAGACCCTAGTTCGATTCCCATCAACCCCATAATATTTCTTTCTTGTTCTCCTCTCCTTTTTTCGTTTTAAAGCAAGGAGGTTGTGGGATCAATCCCCCACAAGCTCATTCTTTTTCTCTTAATTTATCTTTTAACTTTTTCACCTATCCAAGAGGTTGTGGGTTCAATCCCCATTCACCTCATTTTATATTTCTCCTTTATTTTCCTCCTAACTCTCTCATCTATTCAAGAGGTTGTGTGTTCAATCCCCACTCTCCACATTCATTTTTCTCCTTTATTTTTCTACTAACTCTCTCATCCATTCAAGAGGTTGGGGGTTCAATCCACACTCTCCACATTTATTTTTCTCCTAACTCTATCATCCGTTCAAGAGGTTGGGGGTTCAATCCCCACTCTCCACATTTATTTTTCTCCTTTATTTTTCTCCTAACTCTCTCATCCATTCAAGAGGTTGGGGTTCAATCCCCACTCTCCACATTTATTTTTCCTTTCATTATTTTCATGAAATTTTTATGTAATTTACATTTGGTGAGGTCTTGGGTTCCATTCCCAACGACCTCATAATTTTAAAAAAAAAAATTAAAACATAGTCATTTTTCTCACCTCTTGGCCGAGACTTTAAATTTCCAGCAAGCTGTAAATTTGATCTCTTCCAATCCATTTTTCTCTCATTCTTTTGTTGATTTTATTGTAGCAGTTTGAGTGACATTCAGTCAGCCACCTTAACCATTTATGAACATCACGTTTTTAGCATTTTTACACACGCAAAACACAACATTTAACATACAAACTTCAGGCAGCAAACATAGTCAAATTTTCAGCACACACATGCTCAAAACAGTCCACTTAATATACTTTTCCGGAATATATTTTTCATCCTTTACATGATTTTCTACTACACATTCAACACATAATCACAACCAGACCTAACATTATCTACCAGAAGACATACCAATACATGCTTTGAATCGTTCAAAGGATCTAATGACAGGGCATGCAACGGGGACAACCTTAGTCTTTCAATCGTGATTTAAACTTAACCTTAAGGGTCTCTTGGGAAAGGGACCAAGAGAGAAGAAAACACATACCTTAATGTCGTTCAAAACCTGTTTAAATGCTGCCAATTTACCACGAAACCAAGCCTCACCACCGAAACTTCAAGAAAAATCCCGTCAAGAACTTGTTGATTTTCGTTTTTAGCTTAGTTTTTCGTTTGAGTTTTTGTGTGTAAGTTCTTCAAGAGTGAAGATCTATTATTTTCAGTTATTTTAATGATTAAAAACGTGAGAATGAGAGTGAGAGACGTGAGAATGAGAGGATTATGATTATGATTAGGATTAGGAGAGTTAGGTGGAGACTAAGTCAAACTAGGACTCCTCATTATTTATTAATTTTATTATTATTATTATTTTATTAAAAAATCTGATTTTTCCCTTACTTAAATCAGATTTTTAAACATTAATTAATTCAACTAATTCACTTAATAAAATTAAATCAATTTAATCCTTGCTTCCACCAAGGCTCGAACTCGGGTGAAGCTAGATTTTGCTTAAAAAGTCAAATTCGGCAACCTCTACCCGAATTGCCCCTCCACCATATTAATTAATTAATTAATTAAATATTTAGGCTAATTCCAATACTACCCTTAGCCTGGAAAAGACCATTTTACCCCTAGACCCTACAAACTTAAGATTACCCCTTTTTAAGTCTAGTTAAGACTCATCCGGGTAAATCTTCATATTCGTGTGCCTTACATGGCTGGACCCAACCTTTCATAGCTCAACTAACTCACCAAGTTAGTTGGCTTGGTTGTTGCAGAAGTTCAGAGGTCTGGTTCTACGCGCATCAATTCGTGTGAACCCGATCTAATCTAGGCATTCTAGATACGTTAGACATTACTTAGCAGAGTCATTTTTAGGGTTGTTACATTGCTTAGGTGTGCTTGAAGAGGGTGTATGTGCGGTCTCTTCTTGTCTTACTTAAGTAAGTCTTAGGATAAGCTTTGGTAGGGAATCAAAATGCTTATATGTCTTCTAAATGGTTACGGTTGTCTCTTATGGATTACTTGAATATGTGTTATATGTGTATGTTGTCTTGATAGTGGTTCTTATACTTGTTTTATGAGTTTTTTTAATCAAAAGATCATGATAAGCATGTTATAATGTAAATGTCCTTTTTAGCATGGTTTTATTGCATGTCACCATACTTAGTGCATGCAATGTGCTAATTATGTATGTCTTCCATTTCTAGAAATATAGGTGGCAAGTAAGGATATTCTTAGAAGTTGAAGCTTGGAATAACATTCTCTCAAGATTGATATGTCCTCATATGATTCGAGGACTTAGTTATGTTTAGTTTCTTTTTTCAAAGACATTGTAATAGACTTTGGTTTTCCATTTTATTGATGTATGGTTTGTGACCCTAAGATTTTTATGTGTATAAGATGGCTATGAAGAGACTTAGTCTTTCTGGTGTTTCTATAAAAGAGTTTGACTATTGTTGTGAAAAGTTTTAATTATGTACTACTTTTCATATATATGGATGAAAGATGTCTAATGGCTTGTACAAGACCTCCAAGAGGTGGAGTACGTCGTGTGGTGACGTAAGGGTGACCTAACTTCTAGGGTGTAGTTCGGGTCGATACAAACTTGGTATCAGAGCATAAGGTTATGAAGTAGTCTTTAGAATTCAAAGTCGCATAAAATTTAGGTCTAGTAGAGTCTTGTTCATCGCTGGTGAGTCACGACACATCTATGAGCGAGAGGCTATAGGATGATAGAGTTTCTCTTTCTTGATTACTCCAGTGTCATGCAATAGAGTGAGGTTATAAGTGTCTTTTACTAATCTCTTATCTTGTGTTTATAGGATATTAATACAAGAAGGACGCCCACAAGGAGAGTTGATGAGGAAGTGGTCAATGTGGGAGTTCCTCCCCAAGGTGGAAAAGTTCCACAAGGTGTTCAAGTTCCTCAAGGTGAAAAAGTCCCTATAGTGTATCAAGGGAATGAGGTTCCGTTGGTTCCCCCGGACATGATTAATGGGGAGATTAGAGAGGATTTCTTACCCTAGACCGAGTCATGATGACTCAAGTGAATAGAGATATTGGCCCTAGGATGAATGCTTTTGAGAGTACCATGACCTCTAGATTGAGGGACTCTGTGAGGATGAATCCTCCTATCTTCCTTGGTTCTAAAGTAGGAGAAGATCCCCAAGAGTTTTTAGATGGTGTCGATAAGGTTTTGAGTGCTATAGGGGTGACTTCTAGGGAGAAGGCGGAGTTAGCTTCATACCAATTGAGGGAAGTTGCTGAAGTGTGGTACACTCAATGGAAAGACAATAGGCCGGTTGAGTCGGGTCCTATAGAATGAGAAGAGTTTAAGAAAGACTTCTTATGAAAGTTCTTTCCCCGTAAGAAGAGGGAGGTGAAGGTTGAGGAGTTTATAAACCTTAGGCAAGGTAACATGAGTGTGGAGGAGTATTCCTTAAAATTTACCGTATTGTCTAAATATGCTCCATCCTTGGTGTCTAACCCTAGAGATGAGATGAGTAGGTTTGTGACTGGTGTTGCCGACCTTGTGAAAAAAGAGTGTCGTATGACCGTGCTTCATAATGACATGAACCTATCTGGACTTATGGTGTATGCACAATCCATTGAAGAGTCCAAACTTAGTAGGATTTCAAGGAATTTGAACAGGGGTAGATCCGATGAGTAAAACCAACCTAGGTTTAAAAGGAGGGCTCCAAACCAAGATGCTCCTAGTGCCCTAAGGCCAACTATGAGAGGGTTGGTGGTTCTCAAGGTGTTAAGCCTGCTTGTGCCACTTGTGGAAAGAAACACTTTGGGAAATGTCTAGCCGGTACTAGTGGGTGCTTTGGTTGTGGAAAGGATGATCATAAGGTGAGCGATTGTCCTACTATTGTGGATAGAAGAAGAGAGGACAAGCAAGCTCCTCCTAATACCCTGGATGTTGGTGCACCTAAGAGGAATCACTTATATTGCCTCCAAGCTAAAGCAAATCCGGATGAGGATACCGGTAAGTTATAGTTTTCCCTCTTAAGTTGTGATGGGTTCCTTCTAAGTGGGGGACTATGGTGAATGGTTGTGTTGTGGATTGTTGTCTCTTCTCTTCTATTCTATTCAATCTTTAGAGTTAGAACTTTCTAGTAGCATGTTTCATGTGTTTAGGAGTCTAAGTGAAAATGAATTTCATTGATCTCCTTACATTGTACATATATTTCATGAGGTTATGTTTATTTGGTATAATGAGTTTAAATGATTTTGTCTCTCATATTGTCATGCCTTTATAATGAATTGCTTAAATGTTGCATAAGTGAACTAGTAAGCATGTGTTACAGTAAAATACTTGAAAATGTTGGATAATTGTGCTTCATGAGAGATGGTTACGATGTGTTTAAAAATATTGTATATGAGCATGATGATATGTGGAGAAGGAAGTTCCTCCTATGTGAAATGAAAAGGTAGAGTCTTATTGAATGATAAGTTGTAGATGTTATTCCTACTTTCTTGTTGTGTTTTCTCTCTTGATTATGTGGAGTTGATGTTCCTCATAGCTATGTGTATTGAGTAATGTGTGGTATGGTTATGAGATGCTAGTCTTGAGTCTTTATCGCTTGAAAGTGTTGTAAAGTGTTCGTGTCATTCGAGGACGAATGTTGTCCAAGTAGGGGAGAATGTAACACCCCTAAAAACAAACTAGGTTAAAATAGAGCCTAACATGTGTGTCATGAGTTGGTAAGGTGTAAAAATGATGAGTTATATCATTAGGAGTCCGTTGTAAGAGTTTTGAAGTGAAACGTCAAAGAAGTCCAAGACACTCGGAAGTTAGTCTTTGTGTATGCTAGTGTGTTCTAGTGTGCCTTTGCATGTTTCATGTGTTGTTTGGTGTACAAGTTTATAGGAGAGGTTTATAACAAGTAGATCAAAATATTTAGGGTTGAAACGTCCGGACATGACTCCCCATGGACCACCCTAAGGATCCTTGAAGAGGACCCAAATTTTGGCATGAAACTGCCAAAAACAGTCCCAATCAACGCTCAATAGCTCCATCGACGCCCCATCGATTGGGGGTGTTGCTCCACACTTAGTTGTGGGAGATTAAGCCCTCAAATATCAGTCTCTGATCAAAACGACGTCCTGCAGGACGTCCCGCCAGTAGATGCAAACGTCAATTGACATCTGTAATTTTCTTCAAGTGTCTTGGCCAAGGTTGGGGCATTTTGGAAACTCGCCTAAGGTCCTAATTAAGTCATGGACGATTATTTTGGGTCTTTTATGGTATATTAAGTTATTTCAGACACAAAACCCTAGACTTAGACCTCATTATTCAAAAACAAAACCCCAAGATCAAAAAGATTTCACTCTAGACTTGATTGAAGCTAAGAGCAAGGTTGAAGCTAGAATTCAAAGTTCTTCATTGTTTCTCCATCAATTTAGTGTGTAACCTTCAATAAAGGTATGGTGTTTCATCTTTGAATATTCTTCCATTCAAGGAGCCAAATTCCAACGTGTTTTCAAAGATGTTAAAAAACATAGATATTCCTATTTTGAATTCTAACCGCGGGTTCTTGAATGAAAAGGTTTGAATCAATGTTTTATCATATAATTGATGTTAATTGGATTTTTTAATATCAAAAATTCTATGAACCCATGCATTACATGAATTCCTAATTTTGGCTCTAATGTGTGTGAATTGATCATGACTTGATCTGATTGAATTCATGTGTAGATTATAGGCTATTGAATTATGTATAGATCAAGATAGAATTGTCTACGACCTGACTTATAATGATGATGTTCATAATCTATGTTGTTGGATCATTGATATGGATTGGTTGTTGGTTTAGTATGGCGTATATAGCTATTGGCAAGAGCCTTTGTAAAGTGAATTGATTTAAAAGACTAAGGAATGGTGATGAGGATGATGGGAAGGTGGTGAGTTGACCTAATCTCTCTATATTTTGTAGAATTGATATTGAATTGTATTGATTGGTATGGTCCATTTATGGTGGCGGTGTTTGTGTGTTATAATTGTTATAAACATGGCCTTGTCGGCGTTATTATGTGAATTTTGCTATTATCATGTTATAGCTTGTATAGATGATCAAGGTGAAGTATTATAATGTGTATGTGTATGTGTGGGGTTAAAGTATGATTTATTCTAAATAATTAATTATGGATATTGTAGACTATGATGAGTTTCTATTGTGTTGATATGGTATCTTGATAGGTAGACTTAGTTGTCCCTATGTGGTATTTGAATGTTGTTGAATACGTGATATGATGAAGTTGTCTCTTGATTGGTAGACTTAGGTCGCTCTAATTTATACATGAAATTTATGTGAATGTGAACTCTTGACTTAGAAGACTTAAGAACCTTTGTCATGTATGTGTATGAACTAATGATGAATGAAAGTCTAGGATCGGTAGACCTAAGATGGTGCCCTTCTAAGTATGACTAATATAGGACCTTCAACATGCAAAGAAGGTCAAGAACATAGAACCTTGAATATATAAAAGAATGTAAATAGAAACCTTGAAGTGAAAGACCGCAATGGTATCCTTCTTGAGTGGAATGATGGACTTAGGGAAAGGTTGGCTGGAATGACATGAAACCATCTCTAAGGATGTCATAAGATCTATCCTTATAGACCTTGAGTGGCATCCCTAGTGGACCCATCCTTGGCAGGGGTATTATGATTTAGTATGACTAATAAATGGTATCTTCTCATATACTTGTATGTGAATGAACTTACTCTATGAGAACAAAGGCATAACACTGAGTGAATATGCTTGTGGTAGTGGCTGTACTTAATATGATACTAGATTAAAAAGAAACCCTTGATATTCCTTAACCATGTGCCAACATGGGATGTGTCCTAGTTCTTTCCTTGGCAAATAGAACACCCTACTCAAAGAAGGTAGACTTCGGATTCCATACCTACATAGCATTGTCTATGTCGGTTATTGCCTATTGTCATCATATGGCATGTACATTCTCGTGTTAGAGAAATTCTACAACGTATAGGTAGTGGAATGGGACACTATCTATACATGGCACGAGTAGGCTTTGAAGATGCTAGGATGAGTTTCCCTAGGTCTTCTCCAAGACCATTAAGTGAAGTCCTCTAAATGTTGAATATCTCTTAAATGTATTAATGAATATTGTGGACCTAGTTAATGTATGATGAGTAGAAATTTTCTCACCTAGGTAGCTTTGAGAATTGCTTAGGTAGGCTTGAAGAGGATGTATGGGCGGTCTCTTTATGTCTTACTTACGTGAGTCTTCGAGTAACTTAAGGTGGAGAGTCTAAATGATGAAAAGGGGTTACTTAATGAATATGAAATTAGGTATTATTGTAATGTAAAGAATAATCCTACTTGGGTAGTCTTAGGGATTTCATAGGTGTGCTTCAATATGGTGTATGGGCGGTCTCTTCTTGTCTTACTTAAGTAAGTCTTAGGATAACCTTTGGTAGGGAGTCAAAATGCTTATGTGTCTTCTAAATGGTTATGATTATCTCTTATGGATTACTTGAATATGTATTATATGTGTATTTTGTCTTGAAAGTGGTTCTTATACTTGTTTTATAAGGTTTTTATCAAAAGAGCATGAAAAACATGTTATAAGTAAATGTCCATTTTAGCATGGTTTTATTGCATATCACCATACTTAGTGCATTCAATGTGCTAATTCCATATGTTTTCCATTTCTACAAGTGTAGGTGGCAAGTGAGTATATTTTTAGAAGTTGAAGCTTTGGAATAGCATTCTCTCAAGATCGGTATGTCCTCATATGATTCTAGGACATAGTTATGTTTAGTTTCTTTTTTCAAATACATTGTAATAGACTTTGGTTTTCCATTTTAATTATGTATGGGCTGTGACCCTAAGATTTTCATGTGTATAAGATGGCTACGAAGAGACTTAGTCTTTCTTGTGTTTCTATAAAAGAGTTTGACTATTGTTGTGAAAAGTTTTAATTTCGTACTACTTTTCATATATATGGATGAAAGATGTCAAATGGATTGTACAAGACCTCCGAGAGGTCGAGTACTTCATGTGGCGACTTAAGGGTACCCTAACTTCTAGGGTGTACTTCGGGTCGTTACACCAAAATGGCACTTAAGTCTCAAAATAGAATATCAGTAAAGCAAAAGAAAAAGAGACTCAAATTTGACTATATGACTAACTATCTCTCTATGAAGACTCTAAAATACTAAGATGAATGTTGGGATAAACCCCACAATATTCTGTAAATGGAAAGACTAGAAAGCAATAAAAGAGTCCTCCGAAATGCAGGGAGTCTCACCACTGACTCTGAGTGCTCAAATTGGATCGACAAGGCACTAGATGTTGATCCTGGTTACCTTCATCTGCATCATGAAACAATGCAGACCAACTGGCATCAGTACATTGAATGTACGAGTATGCGAGTTGGAATGCTAAACAATAACTTAAGCTTGATAAGAATAAGAAGAAAACTTACCTTGGCTCTTCTCAACTCATGAAATACTCAACTCAATATAATGCAATAAAGACACATGCAACATATATATAAAGCTTTGTAAAATAAAAAAATAACTTAGTTCGTTAAAGAAGATGCAATAACAAACTCAACCTTACTTATATATGAAAGTAACATATTTTCTCTGGGAGAATCTCTAACTGGCAACCATCACTATGAGCCTAACCGATGGTACAACGTCTTACCTCATGGTGCAAGAGGACCGTCCTATACCTTGCCACCAGTATAGAACCTAAACTACTAAGAGGATCCACTAGTCTATGCTAAAAAGCACTAAGGAATCATCTAAAAAGAATGACCCTTCTTCTGTCCATGTTGGCTACATGGTTTATGGGGACTTGAGTTAATCTGAACTCACGTACCTATATCGGTGCTCAATACTACTCACAAAATACATAGCTCATATGTTTTTAAAACAACTTCCACTCTTTTTTGAGATAATTTCTCAAACTTATCTTTAAAAGATATCTTGGAAATCATAGTTTCCTCTTTACTAAAACTTGTCAAAGGCTCTGTTGAAAGTCTAGCTTCCTTTCTAGCTCAAAATGTGAAAACACTTGTAACTCTTAGGAAATACTTAGTTCCCTTATAACTTTTAAGAAATGAACTCAACTCTTTACTCTTTCCTTAACTTGAAACTTGAGCCTTAAAACAAAGTTAAAACGTTTGTTAAAGACTCTTGGAAACTTTAAGAACTTACTTCGACTTGATTCTTAACTTTTAGACTTGACTCTTAACTTCTTTGACTTTGATCTTAACTTTCCTTGAATTGAATTATGGATTCAAGGTTCATGATCTCATGTTTATGGATGATTTCATTATGTTTAGATGTACCTTAGAGTATTGGAATCAACTAAGAAACATGGGTACATAACTTAAGAACTATTACGAATAGATGGGGAACGAATGGGGTGTCCACGTGTCCTTGGCGCTTTGAGAGGCGTGGGGCGCCAGGCCCCAAACTTCATAGCCAAGTTGGGGAGATTTGGCTGGAGCGCCGCCCCAAGGCCACACAGATAGAGATTGTCCTATTGGGGCTATGGGAGGTGCGGAGCCCCAGGGCCCTACGGACATGTGTTTCGACTTTTCTTCTCAATTTTTCATCTCTAAACCCTCTAAACTTCCATGGTTCCTTTCCTAAATACTTAGGATCACTAATACCCTCAATACACAACAGATTCGACTCGAAAAACAACCTTGAAACACGAATCAAATCAACTCTAGGCATGCAACAACTCAACAAACAAGAATTCAACAATTATTATTTAAGAACTTCACTTTTCATCATTCAATCTACCCAAAATCGCTGAATTAAACAATTTTTTGTGTGGATGAACTAACCCAACATGAAAATATCTCATATACTTTGGGAGGGATCACCCCCGACGAATTCCACTCGCAAAACCTTAGTGTTCTTGACTAATCTTTGATCTTTCTCCCTTTTCCTTCTTCTCTTTTCTCTTCTCCGAGCCCTAAGCGTAAAATAACTTCTATAATCTAAACTAGAACTTATTTTTACCCCAAATAAACCCTTAAAACGAATTAGGAAATATATGGGTGAAAAGACAAGTTTGCCCTTACTTAAATCCAGAATTGCACTTTCCTCTCTTCAACAACCCCAACTTGCGAAAGGCATATCTTCCTCATACGATATCAAAATTGTGCAAAATTAGCACCGTTGGAAAGATCATTCAAATGGTTTTCCAACCATATGAATAACTACCTATGACTCATCCTGAGCTAGATGTTATGGCCGTTTGAAAATGACCAAGACTTACTTTCTTAACTTAACTTACGAATATTTTCCAGATTTTTCCCGTTCTTTACAAATGTGATTATTTTTAGTTTCTTGGCTATTACGAGTAATGAGATGTTACAATATCTCCCCCTTGGGAACATTCTTCCTCGAATGAAATTTTTTCACTAAGCTAAGAATTGTAAAATCAAGTTCAACACTTAAAATCGAAAGCAAGTACAACATGCTTAATTATAGTTTATAAAGTACTAAGAAGAAAATTAGTACATTGATATGCTTTCTCTCCGGATTCAAGAGATGTGGATATCTCATTCTTCATATCCTCTTCATCTTCCCAAGTCGCTTCTTCAACAAATTGGTTCCTCCAAAGGACCTTGACTGATGGAACCTCCTTTGTTCTCCACTTGCGAACTTGGAGATCTAAAATCTGAACCGAAATCTCTTCATAAGATAAGCTATCCTTAATCCCAACATTTTCAGTTGGTACACTCAATGAAGGATCACTCATGCACTTGTTCAACATGGAGATATCAAATACCAGATGAGCCACTGCTAACTCTTATGGTAGCTCCAACTCGTAAGGTACATTGTCAATTCTCTTGGATATTCTATAAGGACCAATATAACAAAGACTAAGTTTCCCCTTCTTACCAAGCCTCATAACAGCCTTCATGCGTGAAACTTTACGATATACCCAGTCATCCAACTCCAATGGCCTTCTCCTCACATCTGTGTAGGACTTTTGACGTCTCTGTGTCGATTTCAATCTCTCTTGAATCACCTTCACCTTCTTCATGGCTTGGTGAACTAGATATGGCCCTATCAACCCTGCTTCACCAACTTTGAACCACTCAATAGATCTGCATCTTCTCCCATAAATAGCTTCGTATGGAGCCATTTGGATGCTTGAATGGTAGTTGTTGTTGTAAGATAACTCTATGACAGGTAGGTGATCATCCCAATTCCCTTTGAAATCAATCACGCAAGCCCTCAACATATATTCTAAGGTCTGAATAGTACGCTCCATTTGTCCATCCGTCTGAGGATGAAAAGTAGTGCTTTCACCTTCGAACCCAAACCTTGCTATAAAGACTTCCAGAACTGAGCAGTAAATTATGCACCTCTATATGAAATAATCGAGACCGGAACTCCATGAAACCTTACCACTTCTTGAATGTACAACTTTGCATTATCTTCCGCTGAATGAGTGGTCTTTAACGGAAAAAAGTGGACTAATTTTGTCATTCTACCGATAATCACCCAAATTGAATCATGCTATCTGCGAGACCTTGGCAAGACTGTGATGAACTCCATATTAATCATCTCCCACTTCCATTCCAGAAGTTATATATTCTGAGTCAAACCTCCCAGCCTTTTGGTGTTCTACTTTCACTGAATGGTTCAGTAAGTTTCTTAGGGATAACATCAAAATTCATAGTTACATAAGAAGTTACAAAACATAAACTCTCTACTGGATCTAGCAAAGCTTAAATAGTAAGGTCAAAGACTTGGAGCATACCAGTGACAACATCTGGCGACTACTCTTGTTCTTGGCGACTATTGATAGCATATAAGCGGTTTGTTCCCCCACCAGTACCGACAGTAGCCCTTTTAAGCATAGCTCTGTCTGGTGGATCAACTGAAGAAGACTGGGCTCTATTTCCCCCATTACCATTTCCCTGCTTGTTCTTTTGGACACTCTTACATGAAATGCCCATTTTTGACCACACTTGAAACAACCATTGGAGCCCTCACGACAAGTACGTGATTGGTTCCTAGCAAACTTGACGCATGCAGAAGGCTTACTACCCCCTTGTGCCATGCTACCCTGAGAATAAGCAGGTTTAGCTCTGATGCTTTGATTATTATACTCGCCATGGTTCTTAGGTGCAGGTGCACTAGCAGATGATGGACCAGGCCCTTGTGTTTCTGTTGGAAATATGACCAGTTAGCATTACTCTTTTACTGCCCGGATTCATTTCTTGTCTTGGCCCTCTTGTTCTTAAACTCTTTTCTATCCCTCAGCTTCACTTCCTCAACCTGCTGCACATAAACCATAAACCACAAAATATCCATGTTGCCTATCATCATTGCCGCCCTGCCTTCTTTACTCGAGATATGATACATCCCAACAACAAAAAAAATCATTCTACTCCTCATGTTCGTAACCATCTCTGGAGATATCAGGATAGTTGGTGAACTTCAACCCATACTCATAAATACTGAGAGAATCCTGCTTAAGGGTAAGAAATTCTCATACCTTAGCCTCCTTTAATTCTGGGGTAAATAAACACCTCAAGAAGTCCTCCTAAAAAAAAGCCCAACTTGAAGGTGGTGCATCATCATCTCTACCCTCCTTCCACTAATCAAACCAAGTCCTAGCTAAGCTCTTCAATTGATATGCAGCAAGCTCAACTCTCTCTATATCAAAAACATCAATCACATCAAATACCATTTTCAACTCCTCGATAAAGTTCTCCGGATCATTAATAGTGATTGAACGAGTGAAGCTTGGACGACTCATCCTTAAGAACTCTTGGATCCTCGAAGTATCAACAACCTCGTGCCTAGCTCCTCTCTGTTTCTCAAATTGAGAAGTTATAGTTTGACTGAGCATCCTTATTGCCTTTCCGAACTCAACATCAGTAACTTCTCCTTAGGTTTGCACCTCAGGTGCATTGGGTACCCCTTGTTCATGAGGTTCAACCCTAGCTGGACGACGTATGACTTATCTACGTGGAGGCATCATTATCTGAAACATGCGCAAGTACGAATTAGAGAGAAAATTATTAGAGATCTCTAACGCACGAAATGAATATGAAAGAAGTGAAAAAATTCCTAAATGTTGCTGCCTCCTAATTATAAATGTGGCGCTCTTCACACCGATAAATAGGACTCTACAGACACAACTTCATAGACTTCCTAGGACTCTTGAACTGTGGAATCTGATACCAAGTTTGTCACACCCCGAGCCTACACCCTGGGTGGGACTGGCTTTCAAGAACCATTTGGCTCCAAGCGAACCCTTAGCCTTGCTTACTTACTCGGCGCAGGACTTAAACTCAAATATAAGTTCATGTAATAACTTTTAAAAAAAATATCTTAGACAAAATGACAATTAAAGTCTGAAACGATACAACTGAAATGTATAAGACTAAAGAACTATAATTATATATCTATGAAGCCTCTAAAAACAATTGCGATGGATGTTGGGACAAATCTCATAACATCCTAATTAACTAAAACTAGAAAGCAATGAAAATGGGACCTCCAGAATGCAAGGAGGCTCACCAACTGACTCTAAACTATTCACTAGATAAATGGTGCGCTTGAATGCCAATCCTAGTTAGCTTTGTCTGCATCATAATATAATGCAGGCCAACTGACATCAATACATTGAATGTACGAGTATGCGAGTTGGAATGCTAAAATACAACACAGGCTTGAAAGGAATCTGAAAGAAACTAAAGAACTTACATGGCTCAACTCAACATAACCAAACTCATTTCTCTTTAAGAAGTTCAAAACAAGTGCAATATAAAGAAAAATTGTTTAAAATATGATGTCAACTCTGTGTGTATGCAAATATACAATTAACTCTGAGATGTATTTAACAATACAAATAAATTGATGTAGATCAAAATACAAAGTATTTCTATGCGAGTTTATCTAACCGACAACCATCACATAAGAGCTATTGTGATGATACAACGATTTTCCTCGCGCTGACAAAGAATCCTATGCCTTGCCAAATGTATTGGACATGAACTACTCTACTAGTTTATGCGAAAATGATTCATCTAAAAAGTATGACTCTTTTGTACCCATGATGGCTACATGGTTTATAGGGGCTAATAGTTGTCTGAACTCTCCCCCATATCAGTGCTCAATACTACTCCCAAAAATATTATATTATATTAGCTCTTCATATTTAAAACAATACTTCTTGTGTGATTTGAGATTAGTGCTCAAAAACATAGCTCAAAGGCTATCATGGAAATCAAAGCTTCCCCTCTTGATTCATTTAAAAAGCAATTACTCTTTTCTAAGAACAGCCCGAAGTCTCTTTTGAAATCTCAGTTTCCGTTCATATTTAAATGTGAAAGCATTTTAAAGATTTTTGGAAATACTTAGTCCCTATATAATTTTGCAAATGCTTTTAACTTTGTTTTAATACATAAAGTTCAAGATCGATAAAGAGTATAGTTTGAAGTTCATTTCTTCAAAGAAGTATATGGGGACAAAGTATTCTCAAAGAGTTTAAAATGTTTTCAAATTTAAATAAGAACGGAAACTGAGATTTTCAAGGAGCCTTTGAGCTTGTTTTTAGAAAAGAAGAATCACTTTCTTAAAGAAGCAAGAGAGGAAACTTTGATTTCCAAGATAGCCTTTGATCTAAGTTTTTGAGCAATTATCTCAAATCAAAGAAAGAAGTATGTTTTTAAACATAAGAGCTAATATCTTATTTTGAAGAGACTTTCTTGGGGTGTTTCTTTCCCCGAGAACTGAAAGAGGAACAGGTGTGATAGTTCCTTACTCTGAAAACTCTTTCAGTGTGCACGAGTATGGATTGAAGTTCACCCAGCTATCTCGTTATGCTCCTGAGCAGTATCAGCTTGTTTGTCGCTGGCTTGGGTCGCGTTTCAAGCAAAGAGGGCAAAGCTGCAATGTTGATAGGCGACATATATATATCCAGGTTGATGGTTTATGTGCAGAAAGTAGAAGAGGAGAAGCTGAGGGATAGAGAGGAGTACAGGAACAAGAAATCCAAGACTGGGAATGAGTTGGTGCAACAGAAAGGTTGTTCGACTCGGCCACAATTTCAGAAACAAAAGGGGTCTGCATTATCATATGCTAGTGCACTTGCGCCTAGAAATAAAGGTGACTATAATGGCCAGAATTTGCAAAACTTCAAGGCAAGACCAGCATAGTCCCAGGTTAGTGTAGCATAAGGAGGTAGTTGGGCTCCTGCATGTGGTAGGTATTGTAAAAACCACGTCGGTAAGTGTTGTGATGTCCAGTTGGGTTGCTTCAAATGTGGTCAAGAGGGTCACTTCATAAAAGAGTGTCCTAAGAATAAGCAGGGTGGTGGAAATCCAGGCAATAAGCCCAATCTTCATCGGCTGCTCCACCAGAAAGGGCTTCACCTAGAGGAGCTACTTCCGGCACTAGCAGAGGATAAAATCACCTCTATGCAATCACCAGCCGCTAAGAGCAAGAAACTCTCCAGATGTTGTCACTAGTATCATCAAAGTCTTTACTTTTTGATGTTTATTCTTTGCTAGACCCAGGAGCAAGTTTGTATTTTGTAACTCCTTATGTTTCAAATAAGTTTCAAATTCTTCCTGAGAAACTTTGTGAACCTTTTTGTGTTTCTACACCTGTTGGGGAGTCTATTCTAGTGAAAAGAGTCTATCGTGATTGTCCTATTTCCATCAATCACAAGAACACCATGGCAGACCTAGTGGAGTTAGATATGGTAGATTTTAATGTCATTCTAGGTATGGACTGGCTTCATGCCTATTATGTATCAATAGATTTTAGAACTTGAGTTGTCAAGTTTCATATTCCTAATGAGTCAATCATAAAGTGGAGTTTAGCAGTTCCTAAGGGTCGTTTCATTTCGTACCTTAAGGCGAGAAAGTTATTGTCAAAGGGATATGTCTATCACTTAGTCCGAGTTAATGACTCAAGTGTTGAGGTACGTTCCCTTCAGTCATTTTCTATAGTAAAGGAGTTTCCAGAAGTGTTTCCTAATGATCTACCTGGAGTACCTCCTAGAGAGAAATAGACTTCGGCATAGATATTCTTCTAGATACTCATCCTATCTATATTCCGCCATATAGAATGGCACCAGTAGAGTTTAAAGAGTTGAAAGAATAGCTGAAAGATTTGTTAGTTAAAGGTTCATTCAACCAAGTGTCTCACCTTGGGGTGCTCCGGTCTTATTTGTAATAAAGAAAGAGGGTTCCCTTATGATGTATATAGACTACCGCCAATTGAATAAGGTTACAATCAAGAATAAGTATCCTCTTCCAAGGATAGATGATATTTTTGATCAATTTCAAGGTGCAACCTGTTTTTCAAAAATTGATCTCAGATCTGGCTACCATCAGTTTAAAGTTAGGGAATGCGACATTCCAAAGACAGCTTTTAGAATCAGATATGGCATTATGAGTTTTTGGTCATGTATTTTGGGTTGACCAATGAACCAACAATGTTCATGTATCTTATTAATAGAGTCTTCAAGCCTTATTTGAAAATGTTTGTTATCGTCTTCATTGATCATATACTAATCTATTCAAGGAATGAAGAAGATCATACTAGTCACCTCAAAATAGTCCTTCACACTTTGAAAGATAAGGAGTTGTATGCCAAGTTCTCCAAGTGTGAGTTTTGGCTTTAGTTTGTAACATTTTTGGGCCACATAGTTTCCGGTGATGGGATTAGAGTTGATACCCAAGAGATAGAAGAAGTTCAGAGTTGGCCTAGACCCACATCTCCAACTGATATTAGGAGTTTCTTGCGTTTGGCTGGCTATTATAAATGGTTTCTTGAGGGGTTTTCGTCTATCTCATCTCTCTTGACTAAGTGACTCAGAAAGTTAAATTTCAATGGTCTGAAGCTTGTGAGAAAAGCTTTCAGGAATTGAAAAAGAGGTTGACTACTACCCCAATTTTGACCTTACCAGAGGGTACTCAAGGTTTTGTCGTGTATTGTGATGCATCTAGATTTGGGTTGGGCTTTGTGTTAATGTAGAATGGCAAAGTTATAGCTTATTCCTCTAGAAAGTTAAAGGTTCATGAGAGGAATTACCCAACCCATGACTTGGAGTTTGTTGTTGTAGTATTCTCCTTGAAGATATGGCGTCACTACTTGTACGGCGTTTATGTTGATATATTCACTGATCACAAGAGCCTACCATATGTTCACCCAGAAGGAGCTCAATTGTCACGACCGGAGTCTAGACCCCAGACGAGACCGGCGTCGTTGACCTCTCAAAGGTCGTAGAAAAGCCTACATACGTCATCGTTACTTCATCTGGGTTAATTTTAGCGGAAAATTTGAACTTTTTGTTACTTAACATTCATATAAGACCTTCTACTTAAACTCATAAACGTTCACAATCAACCATCTAATATTAAGATCATCAAATGAAAGAAATAGTTCAATACTGCATTAAGTGTATACTTGCCAAAATGTCACCAATACAATGTCTGAAATAAGATGAGAAAGAAACGCTAGTGGAACATACTCCACAAAATCAAAACCTATATCTAAGCTAGAATATAATGGGCAAGCGTCCTCGAAAGCGTGAGGGCCTACCAAGTCCGGATGAATGCTCCACGTACGGATAGCTTCAGCGTCGACCTCTAAGCTCTAACGTCCACCTGTGCCTGCACCTAAAAATGTAGAGGTGTATGGGATTAGTACACACTTGTACTAAGTATGGTTATATGCAAGCACACACCAAGGACATGCATGATTAAGAAGAGCTCTTTCCTAACGATATGAATTATGGAAATTCAAGTCAGTGGACTTGCCAAATTCGGATTAGGAAAGTCATGCCATGAGAGTAACATGCATCATCATACTTATCATTTTGCAAACAGCACATAACATATTGCACATATCATATCACATAGTTCATATAATTCTTTCATATGCCATGAGACCTAGGAATCATGGACTTGACATTAGGACTTCCCAAAATGAGGGATCAACATATGGGACCTCAACTAGGGAGCCTTCTCTAGCAAACACAGAGTCTGCTTCATTCATTCATACGTACTTCATTTTCATTCTTTTCATATACTAGTGCAACCACCAGTCATACCTAGGATGTAGTTTAAGACTCTCATCGGGTTCGCTGTGCAATGACCAAGAATAACCTAGTGTCATTACTTAAGTCTAGCTCACCTCTTGATTATGCTATCCTAACACCTTTGGTATCGTTCATTTCATTAAGTGTATTCTTTGGGTCTGGCCTCATTCTTTCTTTGGGAACTTTAACCTTAACCGACATAGATCATGTGAGCATCATGAAATCCAGTGTATAACCCCACACCGAAAAGAGGTGGAATCACCGGCCAAAGTGAACCAAAACATGCTAGCGTATATAGGGAATTGAACCCTGTTAAATCCCTATATTGGCAGTATAGGTTCAAAGAGTAGGAGATAGAAGGAGACCCATACCCGGCATGCGGGACAGTCTCATCTCATGAGATTTACGTGAACCTCCGCCCTTCCCGAAGGAAGGCATCACCACTCATAGCTAGCCTATCGGTGCTTAGTATAAAGTTCCATTACATTCAACTCATACATCATGGAAACTGGCTTCTAGCATGAGGACATCATAGCTCATTAGATAATTTCTCATCTCATCATTAGTATTAAGTATGCATTAACTTCAATACTTACATTAGAGTGTTCATAGAGACTTGTCTCTTCATTAACTTTACACTCTCATAGGTGAGTACGTTTTGGTAACATTTACTTAGGCTAATTTGAGATTCCTCTCATCTTTCACATTAGCCTCTTATCATGTTATCACCACATTCTTTAACTTTAGCACATTTACTCTTCATAATTACTCACCACTTTACGTGAATGTTCATTTCATCGTATGCCAATGCACTTGGCTCTTTAGTGTGTGTCACACTCTTACTTGACCCCTCTGAGGTTTCATTATCTCATCACATAACATCTTAGGTTCACTTACTTTTTAAATTTATGCTTGACTTATGAGTCCACACATACGAGCCATGAGGCTTCATTCATAGTTTGTCTAAGTGATTCATATTTACCCAAGATTATGTGGTACAAGACTTATGCATCTTGTAGGTATGCCAAGATATTGATTTCGATCTTTAGAGGCAGCATTCATTAAATATTTGTTTACGTATGACTTATGTGTCAATACGGAATTGTGCAAGGGAACCCGATTTTGAATTCCTTGGGCAACACTTAATCTTATATTAAACTTGGTGATTGCATTTTTCAGATTTGGGGGACCCTAGTTCGATCCCCATCAGCCCCATAATATTTCCTTTCTTTTTCTCCTCTCTTTTTCGTCCAAGGCAAGGAGGTTGTGGGATCAATCCCCCACAAGCTTATTCTCTTTATCCCAATTTATCTTTTAACTTTCTCATTTATCCAAGAGGTTGTGGGTTCAATCTCCATTCACCTCATTTTATATTTCTCCTTTATTTTTCTCCTAACTCTCTAGTCTATTCAAGAGGTTGTGGGTTCAATCCCACTCTCCACATTTATTTTTCTCCTTTATTTTTATCCTAACTCTCTCATCCATTCAAGAGGTTGGGGATTCAATCCCCACTCTCCACATTTATTTTTCTCCTTTATTTTTCTCCTAACTCTCTCATCCATTCAAGAGGTTGAGGTTCAATCCCCACTCTCCACATTTATTTTTTTCCTTTATTTTTCTCCTAATTCTCTCATCCATTCAAGAGGTTGGGGGTTCAATCACCACTCTCCACATTTGTTTTTCCTTTTATTTTTTTATGAAATTTTTATGTAATTTACATTTGGTGAGGTCTTGGGTTCAATTCCCAATGACCTCACAATTTTCAAATTTTTTTAAAAAATTAGTCATTTTGGCTGAGACTAAGCTGGAAATTTGGTCTCTTCCAATCCATTTCTCTCTCATTCTTTTGTTGATTTTTTGTAGCATTTTGAGTGACATTCAGTCAGCCACCTTAACATTTTATGAACATCACGTTTTTAGCATTTTTACACACGCAAAACACAACATTTAACATACAAATTTCAGGGAGCAAACATAGTCAAATTTTCAGCACACACATGCTCAAAACAGTCAACTTAATACATTTTTCCGGAATATATTTTTCATCCTTTACATGATTTACTACCACACATTCAACACATAATCACAAACATACCTAACATTTATCTACCAGAAGACATACCAACGCATGCTTTGAATCGTTCAGAGGATCTAATGACAGGGGCATGCAACGGGGACAATCTTAGTCTTTCAATCGTGATTTAAACTGAACCTTAAGGGTCTCTTGGGAAAGGGACCAAGAGAGAAGAAAACCCACACCTTAATGTCGTTCAAAATATATTTAAATACTGCCAATTTACCACGAAACCAAGCCTCACCACCGAAACTTCAAGCAAAATCCCGTCAAGAACTTGTTGTTGATTTTTGTATTTACCTTAGTTTTACGTTTGAGTTTTTGTGTGTAAGTTCTTCAAGTGTGAAGAACTTTGTTTTTTCTGATTTTTCTCTTTTACTGATGATGAGAACGTGAAAGAGATGGTGGTGGGTTTTAGACATGAAAGAGAGAGATGTGAGGTAGTGTTCTCTTAGAACTAGGACTTTTAGGCAAGACTTAGTCAAATAAAATATCTTAATTAATAAATAATAATTAATAGTAAAATCTGATTTTCCTTTTTCTTAAATCAGCTATTCAATATTAATTAATTAAATTAATTCACAAAATTAAATAATCAAATTAAATCATTGCTCCCACCTAGGTTCGAACTCGGGTGGAGCAAGATTTTTCTCAAAGGCCAATTTCGGCCCTTTCTCACCAAAATGCCCCTCCACCATATTAATTAAATAATTAGTTAAATATTTAGAATAATTACGATACTACCCTTAGCCTGGAAAAAGACCATTTTACCCCTAGACCTTCCAAACTTAACATTTCCCCTTTTCAAGTCCGGTAAAGACTCATCCGGGTGAATCTTCATATTCGGGTGCGCTACATGGCTGGACCCAACCTTTCCTAGCTCACCTAACTCAACAAGTTAGTTGGCTTGGCTGTTGCAGAGGTTCAGAGGTCTGGTTCTACGCGCATCAATCCATGTGAACCCGGTCTAATCGTACGCATTCTACACATATTAAGCATTACTTAGCATATCCATTTTTAGGGTTGTTACATTATCCCCCCCCCTCGTCCCCCCTTAGGAACATTCGTCCCCGAATGACACTACTCTTTACTAGCAATAAGTAAGTAATCTATAGAACGTATGCATACATAGGTAATTCAATACTTCTCATTGGTGAATATCTGATTCACATATTAACATGATGGTGCACATCCTTGAAACCTACTAATAGCTTCACATTAATAAACTAAGGAACTCTTTCCTAAACTAGTCTCATCCAAAGCATACAACATAAGTAAACATATAAGTCATACAAATCAGCAACCAACATGATGACTCAAACATATTAACCTCATACTAGTGCATAAACACCATACACAGTCAAATACATGAAAGACTAATTAAGGCTACGCACCCGAGACTTTACCAGAAGTGCCTTCCCCTGCACCCCTAGACTTGAGTGCGAAGAATCGTTGCCTCTTTGGAGCATGTTCACTTGGACCATTAAGCTTAACTCTCTCCTTCCCTTGTTATTGACTTCTCCTATTCAGACAATCCTTCACCATGTGACCTGGTTTGCCACAACTGTAACAAGCGTAGAGCCCATCATACACTCTCTTCCATGCAGTTTGCCATACTTCCTGCAAGGTGGCCTCTCTTGAGGTGTATCTACTTCATTGTTTCTCTTAACTCTGGACTCGAAATCCCTATAATAGCGACCCTTGGATGAACTTGACTCCCCTTGGTAGGACAGTCCCTTCTTAAACCTGAGCTTATCCCTGATCTCAGTACTACTCTTCCTTGAAAAATTCTCCTCAGCTTGCCTTGACCTGTTCCCTGCCCTAGTGTGCTTCCTCTTCCTGCTTTCCTCTACTTGCTGGATATGGACCATAAGCCTGGAAAGGTCCATGCTGTCATGCAACATAGCTGCCCTACAATCCTCCTCGAGATCCTCAGCAATCCCCGTCAAGAATCTACTCATCTCGTCTCTGTTGTTAGACACAAGAGAAGTGGCATACCTGGATAATTTCACAAACTTCAGGGAATACTCCCTGACTGTCATCGATCCCTGTTTAAGGTTGATAAACTCCTCAACCTTGGACTCCCTCCTCTCCCTGGGGAAGAATCTCTCCAGGAAGGCTGTTTTAAACAGCTCCCACGTGACCGGAACTCCGCCCAAAGCTCGGCTATCCTGCCATATCTTGCACCAAGAATGTGCAACATCCCTGAGCTGATAGGAAGTCAGCTCAGCCTTCTCAGTATTTGTGGCCCCCATGGCCACCAAGATCTTATCTACCTCATCCATAAACTCCTGGGGATCCTCTGAAGTCTTGGACCTTGTGAAAATTAGAGGATTCATCCTCGTAAGATCTCGTAGTTTGTCTGCCATGCTACGTACGGGTGGGTTCTCCCGCTGAACATCATGTCTGTTGGCCTCGGCCGTCATAGCCTGGGCCTGCATAGTGATGGCTTGAGCCATCTGAGCCAGAGCGGTCCACACCTCCGCATCAGTCAACCCAGCTGGGTTAAGTGGCATGGCCACTCCTTCAGCTGGAGCCTGGGGTGGAACTTGATTACCCCCAGCAGCTGCTCCTCCTCTCCCCTAACCAGCGTTCCTTCTAGTGTTCATTTTCTGAAAACAAATAAGAATTGATGTTATACACACTCATAACACCAAGAAATCAGACATTAGCAAAAGGCACGATAAGATCAGAAGAAGGGAAGTTTTCCTACGCATCATGCAGTCTCTAATTCAGGATAGTGGTGCAATTCACTACCATGACTTAGAAACTACTCAATGTGATTGATGTGAACTTATTATACTCGGAATTTAACCTAGGGCTTTGATACCAACTTTGTCACGACCGGAGTCTAGACCCCAGATAAGACCGACGTCGTTGACTTCTCAGAGGTCGCAGACAAGCCTATATACGTCATCGTTACTTCATCTAGGTTAATTTTAGCGGAAAATTTGAACTTTTTGTTACTTAACATTCATATAAGACCTTCTACTTAAACTCATAAACGTTCACAATCAACCATCTAATATTAAGATCATCAAATGAAAGAAATAGTTCAATACTGCATTAAGTGTATACTTGCCAAAATGGCACCAATACAATGTCTGAAATAAGATGAGAAAGAAACGCTAGTGAAACATACTCTACTAATTCAAAACCTATGTCTAATCTAGAATATAATGGGCAAGCATCCTTGAAAGCATGAGGGCCTACCAAGTCCGGATGAATGCTCCACGTACGGATAGCTTCAGCGTTGACCTGTAAGCTCTAACGACCACCTGTGCCTCCACCTAAAAATGTAGAGTTGTATGGGATTAGTACACAATTGTACTAAGTATGGGTATATGCAAGCACACACCAAGGACATGCATGATTAAGAAGAGCTCTTTCCTAACGATATAAATTATGGAAAGTCAAGTCAGTGGACTTGCAAAATTCGGATTAGGAAAGTCATGCCATGAGAGTACATGCATCATCATACTTATCATTTTGCAAATAGCACATAACATATTGCACATATAATATCACATAGTTCATATCATTCTTTCATATGCCATGAGACTTCGGAATCATGGACTTGACATTAGGACTTCCCAAAATGAGGGCTCAACATATGGGACCTTAACAAGGGAGCCTTCTTTAGCAAACGCAGAGTATGCTTCATTCATTCATACGTACTTCATTTTCATTATTTTGATATACTAGTGCAACCACCAGTCATACGTAGGATGTATTTTAAAACTCATCGGGTTCGTTGTGCAATGACCAAGAATAACCTAGTGTCATTACTTAAGTCTAGCTTACCTCTTCATTATCATATCCTAACACCTTTGGTATCGTTCATTTCATTATGTGTATTCTTTGAGGCTGGCCTCATTCTTTCTTTGGAAACTTTAACCTTAACCGACATATATCATGAGAGCATCATGAAATCCAGTGTATAACCCCACACCGAAAAGAGGTGGAATCACTGGCCAAAGTGAACCAAAACATGCTAGCGTATATAGGGAATTGAACCCTGCTAGATCCCTATATTGGCAGTATAGATTCAAAGAGTAGGAGATAGAAGGAGACCCATACCCGGCATGCCGGACAGTCTCATCTCATGAGATTTACGTGAACTTCTGCCCTTCCCGAAGGAAGGCATCACCACTCATAGCTAGCCTATCGGTGCTTAGTATAAAGTTCCATTACATTCAACTCATACATCATAAAAGCTGGCTTCTAGCATGAGGACATCATAGCTCATTAGATGATTTCTCATCTCATCGTTAGTATTAAGTATGCATTAACTTCAATACTTTCATTAGAGTGTTCATAGAGACTTGTCTCTTCATTAACTTTACACTCTCATAGGTGAGTATGTTTTGGTAACATTTACTTAGGCTCATTTGAGATTGCTCTCATCTTTCACATTAGCCTCTTATCATGTTGTCACCACATTCTTTAACTTTAGCACATTTACTCTTCATAATTACTCACCACTTTACATGAATGTTCATTTCATCGTATGTCAATGCACTTGGCTCTTTAGTGTGTGTCACACTCTTACTTGACCCCTCTGAGGTTTCATTATCTCATCACATAACATCTTAGGTTCACTTACTTTTTAAATGTATGCTAGACTTATGAGTCCACACATACGAGCCATGAGGCTTCAATCATAGTTTGTCTAAGTGATTCATATTTACCCAAGATTATGTTGTACAAGACTTATGCATCTTGTAGGTATGCCAAGATATTGATTTCGATCTTTAGAGGCAGCATTCATTAAATATTTGTTTACGTATGACTTATGTGTCAATACGGAATTGTGCAAGGGAACTCGATTTCGAATCCCTTGGGCAACACTTAATCTTATATTAAACTTGGTGATTGCATTTTTCATATTTGGAGGACCCTAGTTCGATCCCCATCAGCCCCATAATATTTTCTTTCTTTTTCTCCTCTCTTTTTCGTCCAAGGCAAGGAGGTTGTGGGATCAATCCCCCACAAGCTCATCCTCTTTCTCTCAATTTATCTTTTAACTTTCTCATTTATCCAAGAGGTTGTGGGTTCAATCTCCATTCACCTCATTTTATATTTCTCCTTTATTTTTCTCCTTTATTTTTCTCCTAACTCTCTAGTCTATTCAAGAGGTTGTGGGTTCAATCCCACTCTCCACATTTATTTTTCTCCTTTATGTTTCTCCTAACTCTCTCATCCATTCAAGAGGTTGGGGGTTCAATCCCCACTCTCCACATTTATTTTTCTCCTTTATTTTTCTCCTAACTCTCTCATCCATTCAAGAGGTTGGGGGTTCAATCCCCACTCTCCACATTTATTTTTTTCCTTTATTTTTCTCCTAATTCTCTCATCCATTCAAGAGGTTGGGGATTCAATCCCCACTCTCCACATTTATTTTTCCTTTATTTTTTTATGAAATTTTTATGTAATTTACATTTGGTGAGGTCTTGGGTTCAATTTCCAATGACCTCACAATTTTTAAATTTTTTAAAATATTAGTCATTTTGGCCGAGACTAAGCTGGAAATTTGGTCTCTTCCAATCCATTTTTCTCTCATTCTTTTGTTGATTTTTTGTAGAATTTTGAGTGACATTCAGTCAGCCACCTTAACATTTTATGAACATCACGTATTTAGCATTTTTACACACGCAAAACACAACATTTAACATACAAATTTCAGGGAGCAAACATAGTCAAATTTTCAGCACACACATGCTCAAAACAGTCAACTTAATACATTTTTCCGGAATATATTTTTCATCCTTTACATTATTTCCTACCACACATTCAACACATAATCACAAACATACCTAACATTTATCTACCAGAAGACATACCAACGCATGCTTTGAATCGTTCAGAGGATCTAATGACAGTGGCATGCAACGGGGACAACCTTAGTCTTTCAATCGTGATTTAAACTGAACCTTAAGGGTCTCTTGGGAAAGGGACCAAGAGAGAAGAAAACCCATACCTTAATGTCGTTCAAAATCTATTTAAATGCTGCCAATTTACCACGAAACCAAGCCTCACCACCGAAACTTCAAGCAAAATCCCGTCAAGAACCTGTTGATTTTTGTTTTTACCTTAGTTTTTCGTTCGAGTTTTTGTGTGTAAGTTCTTCAAGTGTGAAGAACTTTGTTTTTTTTTTATTTTTCTCTTTTACTGATGATGAGAACGTGAAAGAGATGGTGGTGGGTTTTAGACATGAAAGAGAGAGATGTGAGGTAGTGTTCTCTTAGAACTAGGACTTTTAGGCAAGACTTAGTCAAATAAAATATCTTAATTAATAAATAATAATTAATAATAAAAATCTGATTTTCCTTTTTCTTAAATCAGCTATTAAATATTAATTAATTAAATCAATTCACAAAATTAAATAATCAAATTAAATCATTGCTCCCACCTAGGTTCGAACCTGGATGGAGCAAAATTTTTCTCAAAGGCCAATTTCGGCCCTTTCTCACCAAAATGCCCCTCCGCCATATTGATTAAATAATTAATTAAATATTTAGGGTAATTACGATACTAACCTTAGCCTGGAAAAAGACCATTTTACCCCTAGACCTTCCAAACTTAACATTTCCCCTTTTAAAGTCCGGTAAAGACTCATCCGGGTAAATCTTCATATTCGGGTGCGCTACATGGCTGGACCCAACCTTTCCTAGCTCAACTAACTCACCAAGTTAGTTGGCTTGGCTGTTGCAGAGGTTCAGAGGTCTGGTTCTACGCGCATCAATCCATGTGAACCCGGTCTAATCGTAGGCATTCTAGACATATTAAACATTACTTAGCATATCCATTTTTAGGGTTGTTACATTATCCCCCCCTTAGGAACATTCGTCCCCGAATGACACTACTCTTTACTAGCAATAAGTAAGTAATCTATAGAACGTATGCATACATAGGTAATTCAATACTCCTCATTGGTGAATATCTGATTCACATATTAACATGATGGTGCACATCCTTGAAACCTACTAATAACTTCACATTAATAAACTAAGGAACTTTTTCCTAAACTAGTCTCATCCAAAGCATACAACATAAGTAAACATATAAGTCGTACAAATCAGAAACCAACATGATGACTCAAACATATTAACCTCATACTAGTGAATAAACACCATACAAAGTCAAATACATGAAAGACTAATTAAGGCTACGCACCCGAGACTTTACCAGAAGTGCCTTCCCCTGCACCCCTAGACTTGAGTGCGAAGATTCGTTGCCTCCTTGGAGCATGTTCACTTGGACCATTAAGCTGAACTCTCTCCATCCCTTGCTCTTGACTTCTCCTATTCCGACAATCCTTCACCATGTGACCTGGTTTGCCACAACTGTAACAAGCGTAGAGCCCATCATACACTCTCCTCCATGCAGTTTGCCACACTTCCTGCAAGGTGGCCTCTCCTGAGGTGTATCTACTTTATTGTTTCTCTTAACTCTGGACTCGAAATCCCTATAATAGCGACCCTTGGATGAACTTGACTCCACTTGGTGGGAGAGTCCCTTCTTAAACCTGAGCTTATCCCTGATTTCAGTACTACTCTTCCTTGAAGAATTCTCCTCAGCTTGCCTTGACCTGTTCCCTGCCCTAGTGTGCTTCCTCTTCCTGCTTTCCTCCACTTGCTGGATATGGACCATAAGCCTGGAAAGGTCCATGCTGTCATGCAACATAGCTGCCCTACACTCCTCTTCGATATCCTTAGCAATCCCTGTCAAGAATCTACTCATCTCGTCTCTGGTGTTAGGTACAAGAGAAGTGGCATACCTGGACAATTTCACAAACTTCAGGGAATACTCCCTGACTGTCATCGATCCCTGTTTAAGGTTGATAAACTCCTCAACCTTGGACTCCCTCATCTCCCTGGGGAAGAATCTCTCCAGGAAGGCTGTCTTAAACAGCTCCCACGTGATCGGAACTCTGCCCAAAGCTCGGCTATCCTGCCACATCTTGCACCAAGAATGTGCAACATCCTTGAGCTGATAGGAAGCCAGCTCAGCCTTCTCAGTATCTGTGGCCCCCATGGCCACCAACCCTTTTCTTGCTCGTTAGCGCCCCCCTACCCCTATTATTTAGATTATAGTCATAAAGGAACTAATGGAAATTTGACAACCTTACTAATAGAAAGGGGATGCGCTCAAGCATGCGAAGAAAGCTCGAAGAGCTCTCATCTACCTCATCCATAAACTCCTGGGGATCCTCTGAAGTCTTGGACCCTGTGAAAATCGTAGGATTCATCCTCATAAAATCTCATAGTTTGTCTGCCATGCTACGTACGGGTGGGTTCTCTCGCTGAACATCATGTCTGTTGGCCTCGGCCGTCATAGCCTGGGCCTGCATAGTGATGGCTTGAGCCATCTGAGCCAGAGCAGTCCACACCTCCGCATCAGTCGACCCAGCTAGGTTAACTGGCATGGCCACTCCTTTAGCTGGAGCCTGGGGTAGGACTTAATTACCCCCAGCAGCTACTCCTCCTCTCCCCTGACCAGCGTTCCTTCTAGTGTTCATTTTCTGAAAAGAAATAAGAATTGATGTTAGACACGCTCATAACACTGTCACGACCCGAAAGCACCCCCTAGAAGTTAGGGAAAACCTTCGAATCATAACCGACGTACTTGACCCCTTTGGGGTCTCGTACAATCCCTCTAACTCGCATTCATAACATAAAACATGAAAAGTAGTGCGGAATTAAAACTTTTCACGATAATAATAAATAAAGGAGTCTTTTCATAAATACTAGGAAATCTTATCGTCACAAGCCAACTTAAAGACACAACTTAGAACCTTAGGGACACGCCCCTTTACAATAGAATAAATACATTTTTAAGTCTTAATAAGGGAACTAAGAAACATAAAACTATGTCCTCGAATATATGAGGACATACCCAAGTCTTGAGAGATAGAATTCCAAGCTTCAACTTCGATCCTCCAAAGGCTTCCAACCTATACTCATAAGGTATAAAAGTATGGGGTTAGTACAACAATGTACTAAGTATGGCATATGCAAAAACATGCAAAAAGGGACATTTTAGTAAAGATAGCTTTTTATGCAATTCAAATATAACCTTCATGAATCTAGAAGCAAACCCACATAAGAATCAACGATTTAACACTTTATGGCTATCTTACCAAACTTAAAGTAAACAAAAGGAACATTCCAATTAACTTTGCTAAACTTGCAATAAAATTGAATAAAGCATCATAGTGAACATTTTGAATTCTTACCATGAAGACCTTACAGTGAAAGGCACGGTCCAAGTCATATGAACCCTTTTTCTTTGAAGTTGCCCTAACCCAAGGTTATTCTAAGACTCCCTAAGGTGAGCCAAGAAGGGACTCTCATTACACCTCCCTTCAAAGCACACCAAAGCGACCCTTAAAACTACCTAATCTTAGGCTTACTTCGTTAGAAATCAAATCCACGCCCTTGGCTAACATATGCAAAACACTCATGGAAATATAGGTCATACCAAGTGCAATGTGAGAGTAGCATCCCATACTACCACTCCCACTTAGTACTCCTAATGGATTCCATTTACTCAAGTACTCCACAATAATCCTCCATAACACTACACCATAGTACTCATTCACACGGATTTCATGAAGGTACTCTTCTCCCATAGTAGGTATAGGTCACACCGAGTGCAATGTGAGAATAGCATCCCATACTACTACTCCCACTCAATGCTCCTACTTGGTAACTAATGTGGATTGAGCACTTCACGACATACATACACAATTTCAACAATACACAAGATAATTAGTTTCAAATCAATTCTTTTGTGGGAGTTAGCTTAACCGACAAAGACCATGAGAGCTAGACATGGAATCCCGATATTAACCCCTATCGGATGAGGGATCCTTACTTGCCTAGAGTAAGGTCATGCTTCTTAGCGTTTACAGGCTTTTCCAAATAGCTACACCTATGCGGGCACATAGTTAAGGGATAAGGAGATTGCTACTAAGTAACTCACTCTCTACTAACGAGGAGCACTCATCTCAAGAGGTACTTTGGATTACAACATCTCAACTAACGAAGTGCAATCCACCTCCCCTTCATATCCTCTCGGTGCTAGGCATAACTCCACACGGATTTCTCAACATAAAAGTCTATCATAGAAAGCTCACTAGGAAATGGAGAGGTTGTTACTAGACACTACATCTCAACTCACGAAGTGTGTCCACCTCAAGATTTCCCCTTTTTGCTCAACTTGACCATAATACAAAATCTTAGGAAGAGGTGTGTGTACATTGTGCACACCTTTGCATCTTAAGCATCATTTCATTTTCATCAAGTTCTACTCATACTTTAACCTTGATTCATCAAGCTACACACTCTACATACTTCTCATAATCATATACTTCATTTAGACATAAACTAGGTCAAACATGCAATTCAAGCTACATCAAACACAACATAAGACCCATTTCCAATATATCTTCATTTCACATGTTAGACCTTCAAGGTCACTTACTCAAACCATACTAAGTAACATCAAGTTCATCAATTTGCACCGCCACCCATAAGGTGGACCATACCACTCAAATAGCAATTCATAATAAGAACTATACAATGAGAGCAACTCATCAACAAATCAAACCATCATTACCCATAAGCAATTTATCAATATTTCACCCTATGAAGGCCCTTAGGGCAGTAGCTACACCAACATGACATACACAAGAAGACCCAAGTTCATACCTTACTCAAATCAT